>JAOEGS010015216.1:25704-37136 GCA_025447755.1 Corythornis vintsioides
TTTAGAAGAGAGTCACCCACAACAATAACTCTCCTCTTCTTCCTCCATGAGGAAGTTTTGAGCTGTGAGTCTGAGGTATAAGTTGTATGAAAATTACCAATGTGATCGTCATCAGAAGGAGTGTCAAATACAAGAGGTCTATTGCCCTTCATTGAGGGTAATGAGAGGGAAGAGGGAAGTGGAGGGAATACTCACCTTCCTTTTCAAGGTGGGAGATTCCTCTGAGCCTTCCTCTCTCTCATTTCCTCTCCTTCAGGCTGGTTATGAGAAGGAGACTGGGTTTCTTCCAGAAGGGCTTCATACCTATTCCTCAGAGGCACCAGAAGAGGCAAAGCAGGCAAGGGTGGTACCCGCCTTCTGACGGAACCTTGAACCTGTTTCCACTCCCCTCCTTTACCTGGGTTTCTGTCCTCTTTCTTAGAGGGACAGAGTAGATTTTCTCTTTGATGTAGGACACCACTGGTCACTTGAACGGAGCACAAAGCTTGGCTCCGGCGGTCTGTCTCAGTTTCAGACTCCCTAATGCTTCTAAACCTACCTATTTCAGCCCTAAGTCTTAAAACCTCATCTTTCAACAGGGCCACATAGCGGAGCAGGTCATCTACCTGCTCGCACTGCATGCAGCCATATTGAGGGCTGCCCTCTGAGTTCAGGAGCAGGCTGTGGCATTCCTTGCAGCCTGTCTTCTGCACTCCCGCATCTTTCTGTGGGGACTTTGCCTGTGTTACTATGTCCATTTTGAGTGGCATCAGGAGTGTGGTCTTCCTTTGTTGAATAGAAACCATTTTGTTAGGAAGAATACAGGAGCAGTTACTCCCTGCTAGTGTCTCATGCACCTCCCCTCGTGCCAACAAATGAGAAGGCTGCCTTCATGCTGCTTGCGGTTTGAGCGGTGCTTCCGGGTTTACGCCTGCATTTAAATAGGCCTCGACTACCCCGTCACCGCCCCCAGCTATGTCACCCTCCCGGCCTCCCTTGCGAGATGCTGAGCCCTTCTGAAACTCACCTCCCTCT
Organism: Corythornis vintsioides; assembly: GCA_025447755.1. Lineage (NCBI taxonomy): Eukaryota > Metazoa > Chordata > Aves > Coraciiformes > Alcedinidae > Corythornis > Corythornis vintsioides. The sequence goes on from JAOEGS010015216.1 coordinate 26,719, forward strand.
CCCGGTTTCCCATGATTTAGGGAAACCCCGTCTGCTTTAAAAGCTCCGGTCTCGGAGATTGCTGGTCCCGGTGTCGTCATCACACTGTCCGTGGTCTAATCTAGTTTAAAGCTCAATCAATGAGCCCAGCCAATTTCTGTGATAGAAACCTTCCCATTTCAGATAGATGTACCCCATCTGATGGCAGCAAACTAGGTTTCATATCAACATCTCCCTGATCAAAACCCCCAAAATTCCAATGGTGGCACCAGTCTCTCAGCCATGTGTTAATTACATGTGTTTTCCAACCTCTTTCTGCATTCTTCCCTATTACTTGAGGGATTGATGAGAAAACCACATGTACACCTGAACTTTCAACAGTCTCTCTAGTGCCCTGAAGTCCTTAATTGCCTTTGGACTTCTCTCAGAAACCTTATAATTACCAACCTGGATAACTATCAAAAGATAATAATCAGAGGGGTGAAACAGATCAAGCAGCTTCTTTTTAATGTCCTTAAACCAAGCCCCAGAGAGGCAGCAGAATTCCCTGTGTGATGTGTCGAGTCTAAAGATTGGCCTCTCTGTTTCCTTCAATAGAGTCACCTACTACAATTACCATCCTTTTCTTCCTTGTTGAGGAAGTTGTGTGGCTGAGGGACAATCTGAGGTTGAATCACCAGATGGATTGTCATCAGAAGGAGCATAAAATTCAAGAGGTCCATTCAAGAGGTCCATATCTCTTTAAGTAAGTGCAATGAGGGAGGAGGGGGAGGTTGGGGGAGGACTCACCTGCCTCTACGATGTAGGACCTGCCTTCAAGCCTCCTCCTCTACCATGCCCCTACCTTCCAACTGGTTACAAGAAGATGGCTGACTGTCTTCTAGGAGGGCCTTGTATCTATTTCTCAGAGTCATCTGAGGTGGAGAAGCAGGCAAGGGGGTGCTCGCCTTCTGCCACATCCATGGACTTGACTCCACTCACCCCTTTTACTTAGAGTTCTGTCATCTCTCTGAGTTGGGCAAGATACAGGGGTCCCTTGATCCTGGGTGTTATGTGTCTGCTGAAAGGAGCACAGAGCATGGCTCCAGTGTTCTATCTCAATTTCATACTCCATAATGCTCCTGAGCCTTTCTACTTCAGCTTGTAGCCTCAAAATGTCATCTTCAAGCTGGGTCACTTGTCTAAGCAGATCATCTACCTGCACCATACACAGCCATAATGAGAGTTACCATCTGAGATCAGCAACAGGCTGTGGCATTCTTTGCAAACTGTCTGCACCCCCACATACTTCTGTGAAAGCTCTGCCTGAATCCATTTTGATTGGTGACATGAGTATGGCCTTCTTGTGCCTAGTGGAGACCATTTTGATAGGGACCATACAGCAGCAAGTCCTACTGGCTTTTTTCCTCTCATGCCCTCCCTCATGAGAACAAGTGAGAAAAACTCTGCTTTCTTGCTGTCCATGGTCTGAGTGGCACTTTCGGCTTTGCGGCATTTAAATCTACCACAGTTACCCCCTCAATGCCCCTAGCCATGTCACCGTCTCAGCTTCTTCCATGAGAGATTCTGTCTTTCTAGATCTCTCCTACCTCCCTCAGGCTCCCGTGAGTAGGGGAACCCCTCTGTCCACTTAAAAAATTAAGGAAAATGTAGCACTCCAGCTGCTAATTTTGCCTGTACATGGAAGCAGCAGTGGATTGTGTGGTGCACCAGCCCTCACCATGACAGGAGGGAAGCTCGTGTTTTAATGCATATTCTTTCTAGTAAGTAGCAGTGGCACCCTGTATTGCCTTCAGGAAATTTCTTGGATCTCAGGCATTAAATCAAGTCTTGCCTCCGCATTCAGTGTCCTGAAACAGTAGGCTACTTTGACAGTATGATGAGAGCAAAATTCAGTCTTTTGTCTTGTTGACATGCAGATTGATTTGAGGTGAATTTTGCTTATTTATTTGTGTGTTGCGGTCTTTTTGTTTGTTTGTTTGATTGGTTGGGTGTTGTTTTTCAGGATGTATGTTTAAAAACATTGATTTTTCTTAGAAGAGGGACTAAGCCTTAGTACACATCATTGCAAGGGCAAAGTATCTTTATTTGAACAGTATACTATCGTATTTATTGGTTTATGCATAGCATAGTTTCTGAAAGCTTGTAAAATAAATAATCCAGTAGGTGTACTTGTTCTTTTGCACTGCTACACACATGAATGTGATATGACCTTTTCTTTAGATCAAGATCTAAAAGTTTTTAAACCACTGCCTCTTCTTCACAATCTGCCTGTTTCCTTATAGTGGAATGTTACACTGGTGTTATCCTAGCCATTTCAGAATCAAATTCATTACTTGCCAGGAAAAAAAGAAAAAGAAAACAAATATTTCCAGCTCTCTTGGTAAAGGAACCAGGATAAGAAGGAAAGGCTATAAATATTGGGTCAGCAAAACTTTCACTCCCACTACTGACTACTAAAAGACCCAAACAAACAAAGACACCCACCAAATGTCAACAAAAAGATCAACCCACAGAGAGAGAGATGCATCTGAAATACTCAAGTGCATTTGCCATGTATATAAATTAAGCTCTTCAGCTTTAGTTTTTATTCTCAAGCTGCTCAAAAGGTAACACTATAAATCAGGAATCAACATACTCTCTGATCTGATAATACCTTTTCTCTAGATTTACTGAGTAGATCTGTTAAGTGGCTGAGACAGCCAGCGCTGACAGTATGATAAATCACTGGCCTTAGCCCTGAGAGTACACAACACCCACTCTGAGCACAGTGATGCCTGAGATGATGCTTTAGCATTGTTCACTTGTGTGTCTGTTGTTTACCGAGGACTCCAAGAGAGCTTGCAATGCCATAGGTAGGTTCAGGTTATAGCCCCTGCTCAATTTTCATGAAAGTAAGTCTGTTCATGAAAACCTTTTGTCACTCATCTATTTATCTACAAAATAATTATTACATAATATTTTATAGCTACATTTCATCAGCAAACAGTGTAAGCAGCTTTGTTTTCTCCTCAGCTTACACCTTTTCAAACTTTCTGGGCCCAAAACCTATTTTTTCATGTGTGTCATTTAATGAACTCTATGAGCACACACGGCTTCCTCATCATGTGATCTCTTGGTTAGTGCTTTGTATCACTGATATGCTCAACTATTCTTATAAGTTTTATTTCTGTGATGCTTCTCATCTGAAAGCAAGGTCTCAGATCTGCAACATACAGCACATCCACATTAGCTTAAACTCGCAGATGCTAAGGAAGCCTGTTAAAAGGAGATATGACCATCACATTTCCAGTCACTTCTTTATGTTGAGAAAGGACCAAGATTCCTGAATGTAGACCTGAGAAGGGGATAATAGTTACCAACAGGCAGAACCAGAGTTAATACCACCATTTCTCCACTTGTGAAAAATTAACCTCTGTATTATATTAGCTAGAACCCAATAGAAGATAATTATTTTGAATGGTGAAATGAAGGTTCCCTAGGGATGTTTTAGAGATTTCTCTTGTTAGTAATATTGTGGAAATATGCAAATGAAATTAGTGGTAATCATGGAGTTTAACAATGAAGTGAACTGATAGCTTTCTCAGATTTTTCTTTTTGTCCCCCAATATTCCCCTTGCAATAATGGCAGCTTCTTCATATAATATCAAGCTTCTTCTCTTTCATTCTCTCTGCATACATAATTTCATTCCTTCTTCAGTACCTCAGAAAGTCCCTTTCCTTCACCAAGATCACCGATCTTCACAAAGATCCAGTGAACATAATATCATGGAAGATCTACATCTCTGTTGAATTTGAGTTAGATTGTCCAACAGATTAAAAAGCTGTTGCGAAGGGCTGGCAAACAGGTGGAGTGTTTGCGTAAGCCTCATTGTCTTAAGACACCAAGCTAGAAGGTAATAATATATCAAAGACAGATAGTTGGTCTAAATGTGAGGACATAATAAATTATTCTAAATGTTACAAATAAATCAGCAGGTTCTTTATGCTTATTAGGAACTTGTGCCAGTAGATGGAAACAAAATATTATGTAGCCAAACAAATCTGAAGAAAAACTGAGATAGGATCACACAGGCTCTTGGTTACAGTCAGAGGAAAGTTTTGATAAGGAAAACCACGAAAGACTAGAAAATAAAATCAACACTTACAAATAACTGTTAAGGAAAGATAGACAGTGATTAAAGTGGCAGGGTCCTCAAGAATCACTAGGCTTATGTAAGCATGAAAGTAAGCATATAGGCATTTAAGACAAATAAAACTAGACAAGTGGCTTTATAAGATATATAGTTGAATATAATGTACAATCCCATGGTTTGCGTTTTTCCTTTCTTAAAGGTATTATTGAATTACTACAGTACTATCAGATTAATACTAGCCTTTAAGGATATCCTTTGTAAAAGAAGTCTAAACATATAAAGGTTGGGCGTATAACCTTTTTAGAATGAAAAGTATACTCTGAACAATCCAGCTAAGCATGAAAGTGTGGTTGTATCAACATGTAAAAATGGTAGTTACTTCTGATTCAGTAGTTCAGCTCCCTATGGGCCAAAATCCCAATCTGATGATATAGTCAAAAAATGCAGTCCTAAAATGCAAATGTTGAAAGGACTATATCAATCTTTTCTGAATGCTTGAATAATGTATGTCATCAAATTTTACTTGGTAATTCCCGTGGAGAAGGTTATTATTTTCCATGCTATGTAATTGAAAACTATCAGCTTCAATAATGTGCAACTGAGTTATAACATATCTTTCAGAAGGACATCCAATTTAAAGCTGATGACTAATGAACCACTTGCCTTGTGTTCCAATGGTTTGTTACAGTCACTGTTAAGGAGTTGAATTATATTTTCAATTTATTTTTATTTCAAACTTCATATTCAGTTGTGGGTTCTCGGGTTATATTTGCCTACCAGTTTAAGAAGTTCTCTGTGTTGGACACCTGTGCAACTGCATTTGAATTATGTGCAAATCTTCCTTAGCCACTGATTACAACAAGAAAATGGTTAGATAATCTTCTCCTACTACTTAGATGTTTAATGCAGTTCTAAACTTCCTTCTTTGTCCAAAATAATTCTTTCCTACACTTTACCACTGAAGGTCGAGAGCTCAATTAAAACCAAAACAAACCTGTGAAAATTGAGTATATATGCTAAAACAAGAACAAATCAAGAAATGGAAGGTTTCATAGGTTGCTGTTACATTTTCTGCCGTTCTTCCAGGTACACTTGTGTTGGTGATACCACCTAGAAAGACACTGTGGATGTGACAAAACTATTAAATACTTCCAAGGTGTTTGTAAAAAACCCCAATAATAACAACCTCTGCATCCAAGCAGATGTAGACATTTAATTTCATTGGTGTTTAATGTACAGCAATATAATTTATATTATCAGACCCTGACCCAGACATGCACAGTTATAACATTTTTTTAAAGACAAACACCGTTGCTTCTCTGATTTGTATTATCCTAAGAACAATGAACATTCATTAACTGTTTTCTGTGGGATAATTTGTGTAAAAATGACCATCTCTCTCTCTCTTTATTTTTTTTTTAAGTAAAAAGGTGCTATTTTCCAAAAAGATAAATAAAATTTGATTTTTCTAAGGAAGAAAATAGCAGATCTTATTTCTTAATGTACCCGTCGTACATTAAGAGATAGCAGATCTTATTTCTTAATAGCAGATCTTATTTCTTAATGTACCCGTCGTGACCGGAAGGGACAATCGGAGCGCTCACGTCGAGGCAGCGGCTGTTACGAAGAAGCGCTGATGGCAGCGGGCGCATGGGGGAAACAGCGGCGCTGCCAGCGCGATGGGGAGCCTGACCTTCAGGAACGCGTCAGCAGACGGTAGCGCGATCAGTGCTTACCAGGGCGGGTGAGGGAACTCAGTGCCCACGGAAACACACAGCCGTCCAGCAGGGAATGTCACAGCCTGGCACTGGCAGCTAATGACAGTGATGAGAACTGCCACGTGTGCTGTGAACAGGCATATGATCTAATCTGCCATGTAGCGAAGTTACAAGAGGAAGTTGAAAGGCTGAAGATCATCAGGGAGGCTGAGCAGGAGACACACTTGTGGAGCCAGGCCCTGCTCTCCCTCAAATAGAAATGGGAGCAACTGCCAGAAAGCGCTCAGGATCAGTGAGACCCTGCCCCAGTCAGACCAGAGGCAGTGGTCTGCATTGGTGGGGGGAGTGAATGGAGGCAAGTTCATAATCATGGTAACAGAGCTTGCCCACCTCCCCATGTGCCACTGAAGAACAGATGTCCTACTTAGGCAGGGGGGTTGGACTAGATGATGTTCTAGGTCCCTTCCAACCCCTAATATCTGTGAATCTGTGAATATAAGGCCTTAGTCAAGAAAGACCACCCATATGAGGATGCAGTCAATGGGCAGCCTACACCAGAGATTCATCCAGTATCAGAACAGCCTGCTGCTTGATTATGACCACGCCCACAAGAAAAAAAAAGTGTTACAGTTGTAGGCAACTCCCTTCTGAGAAGAACAGAGGGTCCAAAATGCCAGGCAGTCCCTTTGCATAGGGAGGTCTGCTTTCTCCCTTCGACCTGATTAAGGACATTGCTAGGAAGCTTCTTAGCTTGGTACAATCCTCAGATTATTATCCGTTGCTGGTCTTCCATGTCGGTGGTGAGCATACTGAGATTAATAATATAAGAATGATCAAAAGATACTTCAGATACTTTAGAGTCTTGGGATGACTGGTGAGGGATTCTGGGGCACAAATTATCAAATTATCTTTTCCTCTCTCAGTGTCAGGCAGAGACATTGGAATAAACAGGGAAATACAGGCTATTAATATATGGCTCTGTGACTGGTGTCACCATTACAATTTGGATGACTTTTGACAACAGGATGACCTATCTAACACCAGGTTGCAGACACATAATGGGAAATTTCTCAAGGGAGGAAGAAAATCTTTGCACAAGGGATTGCAGGGCTGATTGACAGGACTTTAAAATAGATATGAAAGGGAATGGGCATATATCCAGACTAGCTAGAGATGCCCATGATTGTCATATGCCAGCACTTGTAGGACAGCATGCTGACATTTTTGAGCACCAGAAGGTCTTCCACCTATCAAGGACAAAACTATACCCTCAACCCCCTCTCTGAAATGCTTATACACCAATGCACAGAGCATGGGGAATAAGTAGGAGAAACTGGAGTTCTGTGTTTGGTCACAGAGCCATGATCTCACTGCAGTTACTGAGACAGGGTGGCATAGCTCATGACTGGAATGTTGTCATGGAAGGTTATGTATTTTTTAGGAAAGACAGACGAGCAAGGCAAGGTGGTGGAGTTACTCTTTATGTGCATGAGGAACTGGAATGCATTGAGCTTTTCCCACGGTGGAGCGAAGAAAGTCTTGAAAGGTTATAGGTGAGAATTAAGGGACATTTAAATATAGGTGAAACTGGTGTGGGTGTCTACTACCCATCACCAAACCAGGCTAGAAGTAGCCTCAAGATCACATGCCCTGGTGACCATGGGTGACTTCAATCACCCTGATATTTGTTGTAAAGGCCACACAGCAAAGCATACTAAGTCCAGAAAGCTCTTGCAATGCATCTATGATAACTTCCTGATACAGGTATTGGAAGTGTCAACGAGGAATGATGTGCTGCTCGACCTTGTAATAATGAACACAGAAAGTCTGGTGGGCAATGTGTAAGATGGGGGCAGTCTTGACTGTAGTGATCACAACATGGTAGAGTTTAGTATCATACGAGGAAGAAGACAGGCGATAAGTAGAGAGAAGTGATTCTGCCCTTCTACTCTACTCTGGTGAGACTTCACCTGGAGTATTGCATCCAGTTCTGGAGCCCTCAACATAGAAAAGACATGGACCTGATGGAGCAAGTCCAGAGGAGAACAACAAAGATGATCAGAGGGCTGAAGCACCTCTCTTCTGAGGACAGGCTGAAGGAGCTGGGGTTGTTCAGCCTAGAGAAGAGAAGACTCTGGGGCAATCTTATAGCCACCTTCCTGTATCTGAATGGGGCCTACAGAAAGGCTGGAGAGGGGCTGTTTCCAAGGGCCTGTAGTGAAAGGACAAGGGGTAATGGGTTTAAATTAGAGAAGAATAGATTTAGGCTAGATATCAGGAAGAAGTACTTTACCTTCAGGGTGGTAGAGCAGTGGAATAGGCTCTCCAGGGAGGTGGTTGAGGCCACATCCCTGAAGCTATGCAAGGTGAGTTTGGACAAGGCTCTGAGCAGCCTGGTCTAGTTGAGGGTGTCCCTGCTCACTGCAGGAGGTCTGGACTAGATGTCCTTTGGAGGCCCATTCCATCCCTAAACATTCTATGATTCTAAGTAAGGGCTTCAAGGAGGGCTAAGTTTTTCCTCTTCAAAGACTTAATTGGAGGAATCCCTTGGGCTAAGACTCCAGAATGTAAAGGTGCTCAAGAGAGACTGCTGATAGTCAAACATCACTTCCTCCAAGCTCAAGACAGTTGCATTCCTTTGAGTAAAAAGTCAAGTAGAAGAGACCAGTATGGATAAGTAAGCAGCTGCTGGAAGAACTCATGTGGAAGAAAAGTTCACAGTATGTGGAAAAAGGGACTGGTCTCTTGGGAGAATTATAAGAACACTGTCAGGGTTTGTAGGGATGCAACAAGGAAGGCAAAGACACTCTTGGAATTAATTCTGGCAAAGGTAGTAAAGGAGAACAAGTAGGGCTTCTTCAAATTCATCAATGATAAGAGGAAGATGAGAGAAAATGTGGGCCCGCTCCTTAATGAGGTGGGAGTTCCAGTGACAGAGGATGAAGAGAAGGCAGAGTTACTGCTGAATGCCTTATTTTCTTCAGTCTTCACTTCTAAGACCAGCCCTCAGGAATCCCTGACCCTGGAACTAAGAGTGGAAACTTGGAGGTAAGAAGTATCTCCACTGGTCTGTGAGGATTAGGTTAGAAATCAGTTGGGTAAACTGAACACACACAAGTCCATGGGCCCTGATGGGCTGCACCCATGAGTGCTGAGGGAGCTGCTGATATTGTTGTTGCTCTACCACTCTCTATCATTTTTGAAAGATCATGGAGAACAGGAGAGGTGCCCGAGGACTGGAGGAAAGTCAGTGTCACTCCAGCCTTCAAAATGGGCAAGAAGGGAGATCCTGGAAATTACAGACCAGTCAGCCTCACCTTCATCCCTGGAAACAGAGCATCTCATTCTGGAGATCATAGTGTGCTGAAGAAAAGATTACTGTGAGTAGGCAGCATGGATTTATTAAAGGGAGGTAATTTATGACTAATCCAATAGCCTTCTCTCATTGTGTGACTGAATGGGTAGGTACAGAGAGACCAGTAGATGTTGTCTACCTTGACTTCAGAAAGGCTTTTGACACTGTCTTCCTTAACAGCTTTGTGGGTAAGCTCAGGAAGTGTGGGTTGGAAGAGTGGACAGTGAGATGTGTTGAGAACTGGATGCTGAACAACAGAGTTCAGAGTTGTGATCAGTGGTGCAGAGTCCAGCTGGTGATGTGTACACAGTGGTGTTCCCCGGGGGTCAGTTCTGGGTCCAGTCTTGTTCAACATCTTCATCAATGCACTGGATGAAGGAACAGAGTGCACCCTCAGCGAATTTGTTGATGATACGAAACTGGGAGGAGTTGCTGATACACTGGGAGGCTGTGCTGCCATCCAGAGTGACCTGGACAGACTAGAGAGCTGTGCAAAGGCAAACCTAATGAAGTTCAACAAGGATAAATGTGGAGTCCTACAGCTGGGAGGAACACCACCATACACTGATACACATTAGGAGTAGACCTGCTGGAAAGCAGCTCCATGAAGATAGTATTTGTGGTCCTGGTGGACAGTAAGTTACACATGGAACAGCAGCTATGTGCCCCTGTTGCCACAGAGTCCAGTGATAACCTGGGGTGCACAGAGTGTTTTCAGCAGGTCAAGGGAGGTTCTCCTTCCCATCTACTCTGCACTAGTGAAACCACATCTGGATTGTTGTGTACAGTTCTGGGTTTCTCAGTTCAAGAGGGATGGGGAAATACTAGACAGAGTCCTACAGAGAGATATGATGATGAAGGTGATGAACAGACTGTAACATCTCTCTTAGGAGGAAAGGCTGAGAGCTCTGGGACTGTTTAGCCTGGAAAAAAGAAGACTGAGAGGGGATTTTACTAAGGTTTACAAATATCTGAATGTTGGGTGTCAAGTAGAAAGGGCCAGTTTTCAGTGGTACTCTGTGATAGGATGAAAGTTATAGTTCCAATCTTTAAAAAGGACAAAAAGGAGGACTCAGGTAACTACAGGCCCGTCAGCCTCACCTCCATCTCTGGAAAGGTGATGGAACAACTTGTCCTCGATGCCATCTCTAAACATCTGGAGGAAAGGAGGCTTATCACAAGTAGTCAACATGGATTCCGTAAGGGGAAATCATGCTTGTCTAATCTGAT
>JAOEGS010015217.1:0-14026 GCA_025447755.1 Corythornis vintsioides
TCACAGAAGACTGCGATATCGGTATTGTAAGAAAAAGAATATAAAAGGACTGTTTTTCTTAATAAACTTTGGAGCTTGTTTGCATCAAACTGATTCCCCATCCCGTGTTGCGACACCTACTCAGTTCATAAGATATGTATGTTTCCTACCTCTGAAAAATCAATGTAAACACATCAGCTCTGTCAGGCTGTTATCAATGTTTCACAGAACCTAAAACCAACCTGAAAAATAACCTTCTAAAACTCAGAGGGAAAGCTACACTTTCAAATTTGTCTGTCAGTGTATCTCAAAGGAGACAAAGCCAGAAAAAATGTCTTTAAATGTGATGGCCTCCATGATCCATTTCTAAAATTGTGCTTCCCATTGGACAGATCTTTTATCAGAACAAGACAAAGTTTTATGCTGTCTTGTCTGACAGTGAAGCACATACTTCATACAACTTGCTGCAAGGGTTCTCTCATTTAAGCTACTCTGTGATCAGTAATCTGTTTCTCCCATGGGTCTCTTCAAAGATGGTTAGTACCCAAAACACAAGAGGGGAAAATCAAGCATTTAAAACTACTTCTTTTTGACATTTTTCTGTATTGCTTCCATCTCTCTTGTCTCTCTTATATGTGGAGATCATAATTTCTAAACACCCAGAATCTAGAAGAGGGCCAGTGTGTGGTTCAGCACGTTCAGAATTTGTAGTACATTTTGCACATAGACCTCTTCACTGTGCATCCAAGGTTAAGCCAGAAAAAGATGCTTTGGGGTGACATTCTTCTGAATGTTATATACCAAAGGAAGCCATACTGAAGAATCTTTCAAGGTGTGTACAAAGTAGGATTTGATGTATGTTCCTGTTCTGTCTCTTAGGAAAGTTCCTTTATAATATATTGGACAAGAATAAGGCTATGTGTAATTTTAACCCATCAGAGGATGGTTGTACCTTAGTTAATATAATTGAGCAAAATTCTCCTTTGTTTCTGGCCCACTCTCATTGGAATAGATTCGGCTTCTTTATTTATGAAGGCTCAAGAATAGGGCAGAAGGGTTTGTTGCACTCTGTGTTGGTGGGGGCAAGGGAAACTGAGTCATGCCACAAGTTTCTTTGTAATACTAGTGATACAGAAAGCAGAGCCCTCTGATCCTTCTGAACACTCCAGAGGTGTTACAGGTAACTTCAAAAAACTTGGTATTTGTTTTAGCAATTACAAGTTCCAAATTTTCTTGGCTGCACTGAAATCAAAATTACACCCATCAGCAATATGCAAGAGAATTCAGGGAACTTCTTTTGAAAGGGATGGTACGTTACTGATTTCATCCTCCTTTTACTCACAGTGTCACTTGTGTATATTTTCCTTCTGTATCTCTCTTTCAGGCACCTAGTCCACTGTGCATAGTTTCAGGAGAATTTGTAATATCTACAATACTGTTCTCCATGTGCCCACAAAGAGTCTCCTGCAGGAGTTTGGACTGAAAGCTGATGGAAGGACTATTCTGAGGAGGAATATAGAGAAGAATGATGGTGGGAAATCCATGCTTGAGACCTGAACTGAGTTGAATACGTTCAGGTAATGTGCCCTCATGAAAATGAATCTGAGATTGTTTCCAGAAATAACATGCTTCTGCTGATGATGATCCATCTTGAATAATGATAGTATAATGGTAAGAAGCATCTGGAGTTCCAAATAACATGGGATAATGTACAATGCTCTGGAAGCACTAAAGAGTCTGAAGGATGCCCACCATTCCAACTGAACCAACTTTAGGACTTTAAAGCCACCTATACTATAGGGTACAGGACCACATTACAGGATCTTTAGGACGTGCTTGACATTCAATGCACTTTCCAGAGTCTACAGATGGTACCAGATGGTGCACTGGACAAGTTTCTCTATGGACTCTCCTTTGCCATGAATACAGAATTTGCTTCTTTTACTGTTAGAAAAAGACTAAAATAACTGAAAATGAGGCTATCTCAATGTAATTTAAGACTTCTGCCAAAACAAAGCAATCTCATTTGCATAATTTTTTTGCAGTACACAATTCTATGAATTTCTCCTCTCCCTCTCCTATCCTCCTTTCCTCTCTCCTCCATATCATCTTTCTCCATGCTAGTATCTTCAGCTTTCTGCTCATTTCGTTTTTATTGATATAGTGTAAAATTATTAGATTTAAGTACCTACTAGGTATTAAAACTTGAAATCGGCAATGACACAAAAGTCTCAATTTTCTTCTCACTGCTAGTGCTTCTAGCAATCCCATGTGAGCTGTTAGTACAATGAATAAACATGCATTGAATTGGTTCATTAGGGCAGAACTATAGATCTTTCCTGATGTTTCCTTTATTCTTAGAAAAAGAGATTTCATTGTTTATATATATTTGGCTGTTACAGCTGTGATGTTGCAAAGCAAAACAAAGTGTCACACTACAAAATGCTTTTGCTTATAGAAAATTCAAAAATAGGAAGCAGAAAAGATAAATGTGATGCCAGTTGAATGCTTTATCTTGCTGATTGCTGGGCATATTTAGTTGGAGAAAAATTCTTACATAAACTGTGGAGTTAGAATGTCTTGCTGGAAATCTGTTCACATCAAAATCACAACTTAATATTTAAAGATCAAAGAGAGTGCTGTAGTTCAATATTTGTTCTACCCTGGAATCAGATACAGTAGTGCTACTTGTCTATTATATCTATCACTCCCCAACTGAAGCTGTCTGAAATATTTTAGTCAATTAAGCTTCATTGAACATCTACAATGAGAAAGCTTGTTCCAGCCATTGGGCAGATGGAGGAGTGTTACTGACAAACATTAAAACACCCTTGTCTGAACATTCACTGACAATATTCTCTATATTTCAGTGGGTTGTGTTTGGTTTGTTTTTTATTTTTGTTTTTCACAAAGAGTGTTCTACAGTACTTCTTGTGTTTGAAATTAAAGTAACAATATTATTTCTTTTTACAGTGTTAGTTGATCACTATGAAGTTAATTATTTTGATTTATATAGTGCCTAGATATCCCACTAGATGCACATGAATTTCACTATTTGCCTGATCCATCCTAAGAGGCACTACCTCAGACAGCTTATTTGTTCAAATTAGACAACATGAGTTTGAGAAACAGGAGACAAAAATTTAAAATAAAAAAAAAATTAATCCCCTGACAGTTCAATTCACCCAAAACCTTAGCTCTGTAGCCTGAGTCAAAGCACGTCCCATTTTTACCAGCTCAGCATTCTAGCCTGAAGATCCCACATATGGATCCTGCTCCTTTTACTGATGTGAACTAGGGGTTGCCAAGGTATGAAACCAGTCATTACCCTCAAAGCAAGAGGCATGTTATTTTTGAGACTGATAAGCATAACCAATATTTGAGGACAATCTTGTATAAGTACCAATGAGGAGATATGTGTCCCCATCTCTTTTTCTTTCCCTCAGATAAACAGAAAGTGAAAATGTAGTTTGCCTTTTCTCAACACAGTATTAACCTTGGACTTTTGTAGTATTTCTCTATTGATGTATCTGAGTCCCAGTTTCTATGAAAGATACTCCTTAAAATGTCTGAGCAGCATGCTGCAAATGCTACAGTTCTGACAGAACTTTATAGGAGATTCTGCAGCAACAGGCAATGTGCAAGGTCAACAGTAAACAGTCACTCTAACCTAACAAGGTGCTGTCCCTCATGGAGATTTGTCTTTTATGAGAAACAAAGATAAAACTCAGTTGTATTCCCTGTTGATTACATAAAAAGGGGTTTTTTTATTACAGGACAGCCTAGCAAATTACTTTCTTCACAGATTCCAATTAAATAGAATTATACCACCATTCTAACTAATTTTTTTGCACACAATTTCTATTGGAAGTGGAAAGAGGGGTTTACATTTCTTTGGAGTAAATATCTGTGTGTTAAATTTTGCATCAGTCATTATGCTTCATTCCGTATATGCTTACATTTTAGTTGATGAGGGAATATTTATTTATACTTTGAACAGTGAACCAGTCTGATGAACTCTGTCTTTTTTTCTGAAATGTGTTGTCAGAATATATCATTTTCACTTATACTTTTCCTTTAAATTATAATTTCCACAAATACACGGAGAGAAGAACACAGAAGCAGAGAACTACTTGCAGAACTAAGAGCTAGAAGCATATGTTGGTAGCAAGGGGTTTAAGTTTTGTTTCTGAAATCCATATAGCAAATAAGAAACTGAAATACAGTACAAAATATTTTAACATCCCAGTCTGACACTGCACATCAGTTGAAAATATTCATATAAACAGTTCCTGAGGGATTTTTTTTTCTCTTGATTATCAAAACCAATGTTTACAATCTTTTGATTATAAGCTTACGAATGCCAAACCAAGTGTTATTGCTGCACTGCATTTTGTGAAGGTTCACTGTCCAAGAAGGATGATCTTTTCAATTTCCAAACTGAAAGTATGAGAGGAACAAATTAATAATCTTGACTGTAGCAATTTCACACACAAAACAAAAAAAGTCTTCACCAAGAGACAGTGATCTTTAACAGCAAATAAAATATCAAAAAGAAAGCTAATGTTTGGTCTAGACCCTGATACTGGTTTGTCCATTTCACCCCTAATTTTATAACCTTCACAAACTCTTTTGCAAATTGACATTACGCAGTTGTGAGTTTGTCTTGTAATGATTGTTGATTGTTGGAAACCAGAAAAATATAGCATCTATTATGTCCATGTACATTAGTATCTATAGTTTCAGTTATAAATAAACCACATTCAGTCTTTGATGCTATTCATGTAAGGTCAAGTGACACAGCTTGATTATAGTATTTCAAAAGAAAACTTACTCAGATGCACTTGGACATTGTAAGAAACAAATGCATTTAAAAAAGATATTTCAGTTCACTAAACAATGTACAAAAACGAGCAGCATTAATAGGAACAGGGATTGAAAAGCTTTCCAAAAAGCACAATCATACAGAGTACACAACCTACATCTTACAAAGTGAATTGCTATGAGCTGCAAATGAAAAATCCTGAGAATTGGAGTTTAAAAAGCTAAACAATTACTACTATGGCTACTTAATCAGTGCACAAGTTGTGCTCCAATTAAGCACAACACTACTATGCAAAAAAACCCCAAACAACAGCTTCCCAAGAGTTTCCAATATACACTAAAATAACAGCTGAAACAGTTTTATAAACCCCACACCTTCTTCATAAAACTCTTTCCTTCCTTGACTTAGACTGGTTTTTGCTTTTCTGACTTTCTAATTTTACATGGAACACGAGGTAATTCTTGAATTACCTTACAGGTAAGAAAATACATTGAGGAACAAAGGATAATCTCATACGTCCTTTGAACTTGCTTTACAAAGTTGCAGTTAGAATAAAATTTATCCCTGTTCCAGAAAATCAAACATTATATATATGCCACTTAAGTCCCACTTACCCAGACAAGAGCTGTACAGTACACAGGTCTTACCTGGGGCTCATTTTTACTTTGAGTAAAAGTCAATCTTGGAAAAATTATTTTCACTTTGCAGATTCCATGTCATCTCATTATCTTCGGGCTAAACAACCAACATCAAAGAAAGGTCTCTATACCTGTGTAAAAGGAAGAGAAAAAACTGTGAAGAGGTATTTGGCTGCAATCTCCTTACATGATGTAGAAACACCTGCCCCTGGATATGCAGACATTTATCTGCAAGCAGATAAAGTCTGCTCCTGCATTAGGACATTGTGAAGGATATGATTTGTGTAGCTGCTGTGAATCACAGAATTGTTGGGAGCTGGAAAGCACATCTAGACACCAGCTAGTCCAACTTTCCTCAGACCACATCAGATTTGCCTAGAGCACATTACACAGGACTGCATCCATGCAGGTTTGGAATATCCCCAGAGAATGAGACTCCACAACGTCCCTGGGCAGCTTGTTCCAGTGCTTCTTCACCTTTGGAGTAAATTTTTTCTTCATATTTAGATGGAATCTCCTGTGTTCCAATTTGTGCCCATTGTCCCTTGTCTCCTCATAGGGCACTGCTGAAAAGAATCTGTCTCCACTCTCCTAGTACCCACCCTTTAGATATTTACAGACAGATAAGGTCTCCTTTCAGTCTTCTCCAGGCTAGATAGTCCCAGCTCTCTCAGCTTTTCCTCCTAAGAGTTACTCCAGTTCCCCAGTGATATTCATTATGCTGTGATGGACACTCTCCAGTTGTTCCCTGTCTCTCTTGAACTGAGCCCAGAACTGGACACAGTATTCCAGATGTGGCCTCACCAGGGCAGAACAGAGAGGGAGGATGACTTCCCTTGACTTACTGGTCACATTCTTCTTAATCCTAACATCTCTCTAACCACTAGACCACAGCCTCAAGTGCCACATCTACTTGTTTTTCAAACACCTCCAAGGATAATGACTCCACTACCTCCCTGGGCAGTCTATTCCACTGCCTAACCATTCTCTCAGTAAATAATTTCTTCCTAATACCTAATCTAAACCTCCCCTGATGCAACTTGGGATGCTTTCCAGCTGGTCCATCCCTAACCTATACTCATGAATGGGCTTGTCCTCCCTAGGCGCAGGACCTACATGTGCCTTTGTTGAACCTCCTTAAGTTCCCCTCTGCCCAAAACTCCAGCCTGTCCAGGTGACACTGGATAGCAGCACAGCCCTCTGGTGTGTCAGCTACTCATCCCAGTTTTGTATCATCAGCAAACTGGCTGAGGGCACACTGTGCCCTTTTCTAGGCCATTGATGAATATGTTAAATAAGACTGGGCCCAGTACTGACCCCTGGGGAACACAGCTGGCTACAGTCCTCCAGCTCAACCCTGCAACACTGAGCATGACCCTCTGAGCTCTGTTACTCAACCAGCTCTCATTCCATCTCACTGTCTACTCATCTAACCCACAGTTAATAACTTTCCCAATGAGGATGTTACAGGAGACAGTTTCAAAAGCCTTGCTGAATTTGAAGGTAGATGACATTGATTGATCTCCCCTCATCTAACCAGCCAGTTATGATACCATAGAAGGCTATCAGATTGATAAGGCTATCTGATTGAATATCAGATAATCAAGCATGATTTCTCCTTGTTAAATCCATGTTGACCTCTTCTAATAACTTTATTTTCTTCCACGTGTTTGGATATGACACCCAGAACAATTTGTTCCATCACCCTTCCAGGGATTGAGGTGAGACTAACCAGTAGTTTCCTGGGTCATCCTTCTTGCCCATTTTAAAGACCGGAGTGACACTGGCTTTTCTCCAGTCACCAGGCACCTCTCCTGTTCTCCATGGCCAGCACTTCCTACAGCTGCTGTCTGGATTGTGGTCTCCTCTGGTACCAACTCTGCCTGGCTGAGTCCATCAGACACCGCCGGGGCTCTCTCTGAAGGAGCAGCGGTTTCAGTCCCCAGGTGGCACCCACCGTTTCAGTCGAGCACTCGCCCCTCTCCGCGGGCCCGCCAGGAGGTTCCCGCGCCCTCCCCGCAGCTGCGGGGCCGCTGCGATGCCGCCTCAGCGGCCTGGCCTTGCGACATGCGCCGCGCCACGGGCTGGCTCGATCCGCGCCGCTCATGCTCCTCAGGGCCGCACTGGGTGGCGTCGGGAGGGCCGCCTGGGGGGCCGCTCCGCCCGGGCCGCCTCAGCTGCCGCCCACAGGCTGCCGGCCCCGGCAGGGCCCAGCCGCTTTCTCGGCCTTTTCCAGCTTCGGATAGTCCTCAAAAAACCCCTTGCCGCCCCTTGTCACCCTGATTCACTTCCCCAGTGCAGCCTGACCTACACTGGAGCTGGTCTTCTCGGAGAGAAGAATCTACATTTTTTTCATACACTCTGCAGCATCTTCTTCAGCTGATGTACTTGGCATGTAGGATTGATCTGAAAAGGAATGGTGGGCAAGGACATGGATTTATTGAGCTCGGGCCTTGTAGGCAGTGCTGGTCATCGAGGCTACTGCAAGTGCAGACTTAGGAGAAAGCAACAGGTACAAGAAACACCTTTCAGCTTTTCCACTAAGTCTGCCAATGCATAAGAAGTAGCATATAGTTTGGAATGTGTTTACATAATGGGGGATGAAGTACTGTATGTTTTTATTCTAGTCTCTCCTTGTCATCTTGGTTTTAGGTTTAATATGGCATGGGTCTTCCTTACAGAAGGAAGAAAATTATTTGCAGCCTGTTTGTAATAATAAAATTTTTGCATATGTCATAGCCAATTTCTTAAACATATATCCTACACAAGCCAGGACATGTGGAAATCTCATTAATTTTGCACTTACTACCAAGAAAAAAAAAATATATGCAAACACATGGTACTATTTATCAATGTTACAAACTTTTCAGTTCCACGTTGTTTTGGTGGTGTTGCTTTTACACAAATTAGTAGGAAGGGAACATAAATATCTCAAGGTTAAAAAAAAATCAGTTATTTCTATGTCCTTTAGAATATGTTTCAATTTCAGAACATACTTCTTGAGGTGTAGTAAACCCCAAATTTAATCAAAATAGGGTTTTTTTACAGGTATATAGAACTTATTCATGTCAACAGAAAGGCCATGGGTGTTTCAAGTTAGCTAATAAAGCAACAAGAACAACATTTCAGTCTTCATCCTTCTATCTGTATCACTTCTCTTAAATGCTAGCTGCAGTTAACTACTTTTAGCTCACAAACATGAGAGAATAGAAATGATGATAAGGAATCAATAAATGAGAACATAAATGACCAAGAAAATATGGAAAGATATGTTGGTTATACAAGCCTTAAAGACCGCTGTTCTATCAAAAGTAGTTACTATTCTCTGAAGGAATGGAATAGGAAGAAGGAATCCTGATCAAGGTATATACATCAAAGTCTATACATGCACATTTCCACTTTCATTAGATGAGAAATTCTCTCTGTATTTTTCATGTTATCCTCCAATGTCTGTCCAGTAAGCTGTCTGCACAGTGTAATTGACAAAAGTTACAAGGCAGTACCAGATAAAATAAATGAGACTATCATTGGGATCTAAAGCATTAACATAGATAAGGTTTGGTAAGACCCTTTTCAAAGCAAGGAGGAGATTTTTTTTACTGTTCTGATGCTGATGATGTTTGAGAAATAAGGACAGAGAATTTGAAGAGATTCATTTTCCAGAGCTGCTAATTCTGCAACATGTTTTATTTCAGGACTGCCTTAGCCACTAGTAGCTTGAGTAGCCCTAACATTGTCAGCTTCTTCCTTTCTTCCTGAAAAAAATAAACATCTTGTCTTTTCAGCATTTTTTTTTAAATGCAGAAAAGGAGTTTATTCTGCCTCAACCACTATCTGCCTTGTATGTAGCTAGACTGGAGGAAAAGAAAAAGACTGTAATAATTACAGTTCCGCAATGTGTGAAGGGAGTGCAAAGCACTAGGAAGGGTTCTCTCTTGCAGTGTCAGCCACAGTTACACATATACCTTTTGGGGAAAAGACTTGCCAAAAGATAGGTAAACTTCCAGCTGTATCCTGATCCACTCTAACTTCTGTGCCTTTACACATCTTAAGAGTTGAAATGAGCTAGCATTACCTGATAACCTCAGTGCTACCGAACAGGTAACACATCCCATTCTTTTAATACTGCTCAAGTGACTAGTCCTTGCTGCAGTACTTTTTCAGGTATGTTGGCCATGTTTAAGAATCGTCTCTTGGTGACTCAAGTGGTCGTTGAAAATTGTGTTCCCCCTTCATTGAAGTATTTGTGTTATTTTAGATGAAAACGATCCATTAGGTATCAGAATATATAAAACAATTATGTTCATAGAATTGGACTATCTGAAATTTGTTTACAGAAAAGTAGAATACAGATCTTGAAAAGCACTCCAAAAATACACTCTGAGACATTATCATTAAGTCTAGAACAAGAATATTAACCTTAGTTAATGTTTATATGTAAATAATGTGTAATTTTACTCGTAAATGTTAATTATTTTGATTAATCTGTAGGTCTAAAAGTCAATCAGATATTTAAAACACAATGTGTTTCATGCTGTTCCATCCATAAATCTAGGATTTGGCTTGCATTTCAAGTAAGAATGTTATCTAGGCTTTGGATTGTTTTCCCTCCAGGAAAAATTTTAGAATATGTGTTTGCTGGCAAGTGATACATTGTCAACAAAACTTCTCTGGCATCTCTCCATTAGCTCTAAAGGAAGAATTAGCATTGTCTGCCTGCTTGGCAAAGGAAATTAATTAGGATCAGAAATTTGGTTTTCTCAGCTATTACAGAGCTCCCACAATTATTTCATAAAAAAATCACACACACAAATAATAATTCCATTAATTAGCCATGGAATATTTTGTCTCAAAACCCTTGTTTTTCCCAGCCTACTCAGACAAGAACAATAGGAATGCATTTATTTCTTTTATTAGCTTGTGCATGATATCTGGTTATTTTGGTCAAAAAGGATGGCAAGCAGAGGGCAGATGTAACTCCCTCCAGACTTCCCACAGGATGAATATTCAGACTTGACACACATAGCTCCGCAATGAGCTGAAAGTGGTGACTTCTGTTACCACCCGAAGGTGAGCATTCTTACTCTCAGCCAACAGAAGTAGCAGACTGTTGCCGTGGTATGCAAAGACGACACAGGGACTAAGCAGTGAACCACCTGAGCACCACCCACACTCCAGGCTGCAATCCTTTTTTGGATGTGCTGTGCTTTACATCAGACAGTATATGTTCTCCATCAATGTCCATTCCTGTAATAGTAAATGGAAAATAGCACTTCTGCTTAAGGAGATGACACTTCTGTTCCCGAAAGGTTCTTGTGCTGTTTAAATTAGGCAGTAAAATTTTCAACGGGAATTCTTTCCTGATGTCTTTAGAAATAACTGATATGCTGAAGTGTCAGTTAAAAATCATAAAATCATAGGATGCTTTGGGTTGCAGTGTTCCTTTATAGGTCATCTAGTCCAACTCCTCTGCAGTTACCAGGGACATCTTAATCTAACCTGATCTTGAATGTTTTCAGCAACGGGGTATCTAACCTCTCTGGGAAATCTGTGCTAGTTTTTCACAACCCTCATTGTAAAAAATGTCTTCCTTATATCTAGGCTAAATCTACCCTCCTCTATTTTAAAATCATTGCCCTTTGTTCTGTAGCAAAAAAAGATTGCTCCCATCTTTCTTTTAGGTCCTCTTTAAGTGCTGAAAAGTCACAGTAAGATCTTCTCAGAGGCTTCTCTGCTTCAGGATGAACAACCCCAACTCTCAGCCTTTCTTTGTAGGACAGGGGTTCCAGCGCTCTGATCATTTTGTGGCCCTCCTCTGAACTCACTTCAACAGGTTAATGTCCTCCTTGTACTGAGGACTCCAGAGCAGGATGCTGAGGTCTCACCAGAGTGGAATAGAGGGGCAGAATTACCTCCCTCAGCCTGCTGGCCATTATTTTTTTTATGCAGTCCAGGACATGGTTGACATTCTGGGCTGCAGGTGCACATTGCTGGTTCATGTCCAGATTTTAATCCACAGTACCCCCAAGTACTTCTTTGCTGGGCTGGTCTCAATTCCTTTATTCCCCAGCCTGTAGTGATAATGAGGATTGTCCTGATTAGGCAGGTTTAACAAGACCAAGTTCAGGACCTCGCACTTGCCCTTGTAAACCTCATGATCTTCACACGGTTCCATTTATTAAACTTATCCAGATCCCTCTGGATCGCACCCCTTCCCTCAGTCATGTCAACTGTACCACTCAGCTTGGTGTCATCTGCAAACTTGCTGATGGTGCCCTTGATCCCACTGTCTATGTCACTGACAAAGATATAAAACAGCCCTGGTTACAGTACTGACCCCTGAGGGACACCATTTGTTACCAGTCTCCATCTGGACACTGATCTGTTGACCACTGTCATCTAGATGACACCATCCAAACAATTCATTATCCTGAACAGCCCATGTGTTAAATCTATCTCACTCCAGTTTTTGGAGAGAAGGATGTTGTGGGGGACTGTATCAAGGCCATAGCACTTCCCTTTTCCACTGAAATAGTGACACCATTATAGAATACCACTAAACTGATTAGACAGGACTTGTTTTTGGTGACACCATGCTGTCTCTCTCCCATCACTTCAATACCTTACACGTGCCTTAGCAAAGCTTCTAGGAGGATCTGTTCCATGACCTTCCCAGGCACAGAGGTGAGGCTGACAGATTGGTAGTTCCCAGGGTCCACCTTTCTACCCTTTATCATAATGGGCGCAGTGTTTCCTTTTTTTCAGTATCCAGGGATTACACCTGACTGCCAGGACTTTTCAAATATTATGGAGAATTACTTGGCAACATCTCATTTTCTGCATCTTATCAGGCCCTCTAGACTTGCTATGTTCAGGTTCCTCAGATGGTCTTGAACAGTGGGAGGAACGTTGTTGCCCTGGTCCCTGTCTTGGAGTCCATTGATCTGAAAAGTGTGGGAAGAGAGGAAGCCAGTGAAGACTGAGGCAAAAAAATTGAGTAGCTCAGCTTTCTCCTCGTCTGTTATTGAAATTGCAAATATGGCTCATAAAGTGGGGTACTCTGACCTTTGAGGATGACAATTACAAAGAGTGAAAAGGAACAAAAGAATTCAATGTATTGAAGATATTAGCGTTATTTATCTGATAGAGATTTACACAGAGGGTCAAAAATTACAGTAGAATGAGCTGCAATGTCATCGCCTTTGACCCACTGAAAGCAATTAGTGTGGTACCAGAAGTAGCTGGGTTTATGACAAAATGTAACCTCTCTGACCCAGAGACACTGAAATAATGATCAAAATTTCCGAGGTGCTATAATAATTCAAGTGCTAAATACTCTGTGATGGACTGTGAAGGTTTGATTGATATCAAAGTCAGAGGAAAATGAGGTGTTCTAGGCCTAGACACTCAAAGGTACTTTAAGGGCTTAATTTTCCTTCACCCCTACCCCTAGCAGCATTAATGCTTTTCTGTATCTGATCATCAAAATCATAGGAGATTAGGTTCTCTATCATTAGTAGTATTTTGTAGCAAGTAGTAAACAGCAGCTTGATTACTGTTGGATAGGTAATAGTAGACCTGTACATGACTGTTGTTTTGTGCATTCATCAAAAAAAATGGAATGTGAAAAACTATCTGTTGGCAAGTGTACCATTAAAATGTCTTCTAGTTTTGACTAAACAGCGTATGCTACAGATACAACCATAACAGTGACTAAGCTATATCAAAGCCCCATTCTGAAAATAGATTATGATAAATCTATGATTTAAAAATAAGTGAATATGAACACTTCTAAATTACTATGCTCATACAGAAATGGTATTTTCTATTCTAGTGTTGCAGTACAGTGTTTTTTCTTTCTGTCCTTCAAGAGGAAAAAAGTGATCTCTGGAAAACACCATGTACTCAACACCAAGTATGCAAGTGAAGGCACTGTGTAGAGTCCATGCCAGTCAATTAATCTGTTTTTCCTATTTCAGGAACACAATGGACTTACAAGCGCTTTAGCTCTCACTCATTTACAATAACTTTCTGAATATCTTCTGCTTCCGGATTTATCACTGATAATTTCAAGTAATATTGTTTTCTTGTCCTTTTGTTTCACTGTCTTTAAATGAAAGTAAAAAATAGTTGTCACGAGGAAGCTTACAGAGATGATAAATATGTTTGCAGGTTTTTTTGAGACCTTTAGAAATAGAATTTGTTCCTCACACTAATTCACATTCTTTCTTTCTCTGTACTTTCAACTTGAAATATCTTCTAGCTCCATATTTTTTTCTGGAAAAGTCCTCATGAAAGTCAATAGAGCCAGAGTACATCTGGGTCCAGACTTTAAAGATAACACCCCAAACCCAGTGATTTGGTTTACACAGTAATATTTGAAAATCTGGTTAATAATCTGTGTCTGTGGACTCTTTGCTGGTGTAAAACCTGAACAAGATAGGACCTCCCTGACAAGTTGTAGCTTCATCATGCTTAACTCTATAAAATAAGGTAAAGAGAATTGAATGAACTAGAGATCTGTGTGCGATCTCAGGACCATGATCTTATTGCAATCACTGAGACATGGTGGGACAGCTCTCAT
>JAOEGS010015218.1:0-12718 GCA_025447755.1 Corythornis vintsioides
ACTCATTTTTTCAAATCTCAGAACTTCACATAACAGGAGAGATTGGAGTCAGTAACCTCACTATTTTTATTTGTTTATCAATTTGTTGGAGGAATTTTGGGGGGGGGTGTTTTGTTTGTTTGTTGGGGGGGGGGTGGGTTTGTGTGTGTGTGTTTTATTGTTGTTGTTATTCTTTTTTCCCAGGAAGTTAAATTGAACTCTAGTACAAAGAAACAAATCATGCTGGAATCAAGGTGGGAAATACACACTAGGAAAAACAGCATGATTTTTCTCCCTACTGTACTACAGGACTATAGTTGTATCCCAAAAAAGATGAAGGGGGAAGAAGCCTGGACAATGCAATCAACTTGAAGGGGATTCCAAAAGCCATGGGGTACTGTGTGTTAGGCCCTCTGAAAAAACAACCCTAAATGATCTGTGAGGGCAAGGATAGGTATGTGGGAGTTGCTGTGTTGGACTGAGGCCAAAGACTATTTAGTTCAAGACAATTTCTCTGACCTTAGTAGTCAGTAGTGAGAGCTTGGTTCTCTCTAGATAGTTTGTTTTTCACACATCATATATCAGTGTGAAAACTCATTGACACTTCTTGTGGTACTTTGAGAAGAGTTAGGCAGAATTTGTCTAGAAAGTCTCTTGTTGCCAAAACATGTGGCAGTTGCTTGCCTTGGTGGCGCTGAGCTATATGGTCAGCAGGATTTAATTTCACCTTTCTCTCTAAATACCCGGCAGAGCATAGACTCTCAATGAGTCTCTTGTCTGAAAAATGTCAGCTGAAGTGGCCACACATGTTTCTAGCAACACAAATTCCCAAACTGCATTTGGGGTTTGAAGAGGAGGGAGAAAGACCCTGATTGATTCCACACTGCCTCAGTTTGCTTCAGACAGTCTCTGCACAGGGACTATTGGTTAGTTAACAGAGCATTTTACAAGGAAAAATTTCGCATGTGGTCTTCACACAGCTTGATCTTTGAAGTACTCTATCCTCTAGCTGGCTCTTTATTTCTTTTAAGAATGGGAGATGCAGCAAACATAGTAAGGTCATCTGTGGAATGGAGCACTGGTGTTCTGGCAGATTTGGTGGTAAGCTGCATGAGCTATTTTGCATGTTTGAACCCTAAAAACTTCAATGCTTTAGGTTTGATAAGGCAAAAAGGGCTTCACCACCCTCCTTCTTATAATTGTCAGTGGATAGTGATGATGGTGACACAAAAAGATGTTGAAGAACAGTGTCAGAGACATGTAACCTGACTTCCTAATTACAAACGTGGCAAAGGAGCAGGTACTCCCTTCTACACATGCTTACTAGCCTTGCAGCCCTACACATTTGATTCAAAGGAGACAAGGAAATCAAGTTGCTTTTGTGGTCCTTATCCGTCTGCTGAAACTGCCTTCCCATCAACAGCCACCCTGTGCAAACAAAACCTCTGTATGGTAACTTGACGATGAGCCAGTTGGAGAGATGGACAAAGGTAGCAAGGAAACAGTTGAGCAGATATAATCAGTTCAAGCTTGTCTCTTCAGCAGTGAAGTACTTAAATGTCAGTGGTCGTTACCAGCTATGCCTATTAATGCCCACTGAGATGCATGAAGTGACTATTTTCTAATCTCCCACAGACTGAAGAGGACCCTCTGGATTCATCTCTCTGTCATGATAGCCAGATATTTAGACCTTGGTTACATGGCATTATTTATTATATTGGGGTGGATTTTTGGATGTTACTTATCTAACTTGGTCTATCTGCATTTGGTCTGATGCTGTTCAAGGGGGGTGCCAAGGTCTGCTATGTGGTTATAGCTCATTCCCCAGGTGAGACAGTGCTATAAACACCTCAAATCAAGCAGCTGTGACCATC
This sequence comes from Corythornis vintsioides, assembly GCA_025447755.1. Lineage (NCBI taxonomy): Eukaryota > Metazoa > Chordata > Aves > Coraciiformes > Alcedinidae > Corythornis > Corythornis vintsioides. The sequence continues at coordinate 1,854 of JAOEGS010015218.1, forward strand.
CTGAGGGAGCTGCACTGGTTTAGTGTTGTCAGGATATTAAAACAGTATTTCTTGTGTATCAGCAAGCTCCTCTTTCTTTTAACAGTGAAAACATGCAGGGAGTAAACTACATTTTCTCTGACAACAGAGAATAAAAGGCATGAAATGTGTGTGTCCCCGCCTCAGACTCCTGGCTAGGTGCATTTATGTGCTGCTGGCAGCCTATGACCCAGCAGGTTTGCAAAAGGAGCCTGCTGAGGATTTGGGCAATGGAGTGTCACTGGACCAATGTGGGAAGTTGTCACAGCACTGAGGGTCAACCTGCATTGGGAGCAAAGTGGTAAGAGGCAGTCCTAGACAATAGAGCTCCTTTACTTCTCACTTCAGTATTATGGACCTCACAGTTTCACCTTTTGCTCCTGTTCCTTGTTAATTTTCCATGAAGGAGACTCGGACCCAAACCACACATGATGAATGTAGGAAATGCTCCTTCCATAGGGAAGCCTGTTCTTGCCAGTTCTAAAATTTCAAGTCCCTTGAAAGGTCTGCTGGTATCCCAAGTAGCTGAGCTCATACTTCAGCAGGTGGGGTGCTGGCAGGGCATTGCACCTCAAGCACGGCATAGATGGAAACGGTGTAACAGTGCTGAAAAAAATGGTTCCTAAATGGAGCAAAAAAGTTGGTGGGGGACACAGACCAGAAATAGAGTGAGCTGGGGACATTTTAAGAAGATCAAGCTGCTGAACAGAATTTTCAGAGCTGCAGCTGATTGGGCTTCAGAGATTAAAGTGCCTGTCTGTCCCGTTTTTTCATTTCTGACCTCCCATGCCATCCATAGAATATATTCTAAATCTCCCTCAAAGCTGTGAACTCCTGACTTTGATAAATCCACAGCAAACATGATACATGGACTGAGGTCAAGAAACTACAAAATCAGCAGTGGCACAAAATCAGAAGTACCTGCAAATCTTTCTAAATCTTGATGCACTGGCTACGGTTCATTTATTGACTTCTGCTCAGTCAGGGGGCAAAAAAAAAATGGGATGAATATGCACAGTTTGCCTTAATTTAGTGCATGGAAGGCAGTGCTAGGTCGCTGGTTCCAATGTTTTATTAGTGAAATACATGCATCTGAGCCAAAAAATGCACGGCAAGTTTTGTTATTTGTCCTGTAGTGACTGGTGGCCTAACTATGCATGGACATTTGGGTGAGCCCCAGTTCATGAAGAATGGGTAATGATCTAATGGGCTGATGTCATCACAAATTATTTGTGTTGCAGATGACTTAAACCAGCTTCAGATATAGATGGATATGGTGCTAGTTGCACTCCAGGTAACAAACACATCTTCTTACATCCTTATTCCTTTTTTTCACCAGATTCACCCACCCTCAGTTTTGTCCTCTCTTACCTGCAGTAAGAGAAATCCAGCTCCTGTTCTCCCTCTTCTTCCTTACTGTACACCTAATGTTCGCTTACTCAGGAAATTGGACTCTTTCCAGAACACTTGTCCCAAAGCAGCCAAGGCACTGCTGAGTGTGTCCATGAGAGGAACATCCTCCTGGCTTTTCCTTGTGATGCATGGGATATGTGGCTGAGGAACTCCTGGCTTTCCCCACAGTAGCTCCTCTGGCCAGCAGTCTCTCATTGCAGCTCCCTCAGACTCCAGGAGGCTCCAGATTAATCAGATATTTTCCATTGTGATTCCCATTTGTCATTCTCAGCTTTACTGGATCAGACTTTTCATTTCCAACTTCCTCACATCACAGAAGGCTGCCAACCTGTGTTATTTCATGACAGGGACAGTTTTCTAGCAAGCCAAAAGTGCTTCTCTTTCTTCACTGTTGATGAGACTCACATTGCATATTCTTTGCTGTTTTTTCAATCCAGGCATTACAAAGAACTTGGAGGAGAAGAAACATGGCAAGAAGTGGACATTTACTTCTCCTTGCCCATTAGGATTTTTATTTTTTTTTCTTTCCTGAGTGTGGTGATTGTACCTTTGTCTTGTTTTGCAAATCTGCATCCTTCTCTATCTGCTTATTTTTACTTGGTCTGTCTTCCCTTGACGTGTTTCACTCCCTTCTCACTGCTCTCGACTCTGGTGCACATACAACCTGTTGAAGAAAACCTGTGTATTTATGACTATGTCTCACCTCTGTTCTGCAAGGGAACGCACAAGATGGGTTTGTCCCATAGTCATCATATCATTTTGCACTTCACTACTGTGTGAGCTGATCACAGATTGGCAAAGGCTACCTCCAGGTTCAGGTGAACTGTAAGGCTACAAGGACAGTGGTGAGATAATGGCCACATGAGTCTTATTTCAGTCATGGGGCAGCCTTTAAACTAGTTTTGTTTGGTGCTTTCAAATCAATTTAAGACATAGCTTAAAATAAGAGCCTTGAGCCCATATAAATGATCCTTTAAGCCTGGCATTCAGCCTACTTTGGAGGAACAAAATCAGATGCACAGAAGCTGATACAGTGTCACTGGCCATGTATGAGGGGTGTCCAGCAGATGTCACCAGCCTGCTCTCCAGCTCCAGTTTTCCGCTTGGTGGGCCATTAGCAGTTATATGTCCTCAGAGACAGGCAGCTAAAGCCAGGTCAATTCTTGGGGCACATGCAGGGTCTATTTTCTGAAGTGCCACTGGAACAGACATAAAACATTTTGAGATGGTCCTGGCAGAGTACCTGGCTGGGAGCTGCTGAGAAGGGACCCTGGCCCAGGCCAGACCAAGAACTGTCCCTGTCCTTGAAAACGATCATCTGTTCCATGCCATGGGCTTACTCTGCTCCACCCTGAGGACATAGGCTTCACCTGCCCAGAGTGGAGACCACCCCGTGATGGTGACCCAATCCCTCAGATTGCTCCCAGGGGCCTGCCTGTGTTAATGAGATGCCTTTCACCTGTATGTGGCTGGCAGAATCCTTTCAACTAAATCCTTTTTATTTATTTATGTGTCATTAAAGGGAACATTTGCCTATTTGAGGCTGATCTCTCAGTGAAAAGAGAGACAGAGGCTGGCCAGGCATGAAGGCATTTTCGTCCTGGTTCTTGCATGTTGTATTGTAGTAATGCACAGTTCTGCTCCAATTCATCACTGTGCAAGCAGTTTCCATCTCTTTGGGTATGTAAAGAGCCAAGCCAGAGAGGTTTCACTTTTTCTTTCTTTCCGAGCTTCTCCTTTCCAACAACTTAATGTCTTAGAATCAGAATGATAGGGGTTAAAAAGGAACTTTGGAGATCATTGAGTCCAACACACACACACACACACACACACACACACACACACCCAAAGTAGGATCACTTAGGGTAAATGCAGAGGAAAGGTCTACTGAGTGAAAGCATATCATCTTCTGTCCCCTGAAATGCCCTGATAAGTTTATATCTAGCACATCCAAATGAGAATGTGATGTTTGGTGAGCAGACCAGATAAAATAAGAAACAAAACAGGTAAAATCCATTTAAAATCTATTTTATCCTAGATTATCTTGGGCAGGTTGAAGAAGTCCCTGAGAGCTGCATGTCTGTGAAAGTAAACCCATCCTTCAGAGCTTGGCAGGGACCAAATGACCCTATAAGACACAGCTGTCCTCCCACAGAGCTCTTCCTACACCTGATGATAAAGGGAACCTGATGCTTCCTTCCTACTGTGTCCACTCCTTTCACCTGCTTAGGGGGGTGCCGGCTAAGGAAGAGCCTCCTCCCATCCACAGAGACACAGGTAGAGGGGCTGCTGAGAGTCAGCAGGAGCAGGAACATGTCAGGTGAGAGCTCAGAGTGTGTGTGAGATGCTGTGATGGTGAGAGCTAAGATTATGCTGTGGGGGAGCTGGGGCAGAGCCTATCTGTCTGACCTGGTTGTTTGGAGCAGGCAAAACCCAGGAGATGGAGCGGGAAAGTCCAGTGTTGTGCTGATGCCCAGTAGAGTAACTGTCTGAACCCTGAGACTGCACACAGCTGAACATGGTGGACTTTAACACTTGGGCCTATTGATAGTTATTTTTGTCTAGATAGATTTTACTCTGCTAAAATAACCTGTAAGTGTTCTTCACTCTGTCATTAAGCAATATTATTATAATTGCTGCACAGAGCCTTTCTCATCCCCTCTCTCTTTGGGGAAAGGTATGTTGCAGAAGATACGTTTGTAGAGGCATTATGTGCAAAAGTAGTTAAATATGTGATAGAGATAACACACTTCTTTGATCTTCTTGTGACCTTCAAACAGAAACGGCTGGGCTTGTAAATGGCTCTTTGTTCCTGTGGGAAGTATATTCCTGGTCTTCAGATAGCACCAGAGAAAGTGGTGTCTGCTGCACACTTGAGTTAGACTTGACACTAAGGGTGTGAAATGTGTGTGTGTGCATGCAATGATGTATTTCAGCTTCTGAAAATGCTGCAGTGATGTGCTGAGCATTTCTACAGATATGCAAGTGTTCAAATAAGGGAGTACCACTTCTGTGTTCAGTGGCTTGAGCAGTTTCTCACATTTCTCAGTCCTTTTTCTGGCTGTTGCACTTTCACATTGACAGCTCTTCATTGCTAAGCTGTGTGTTCAGATCTGGAGACAATTATGAGCAAAAATGAGGGGTCATTTTTTAACTAGTGCTTTTTCTTACTTCACAATTCCCATCCCCCCTTCTATGTAAAAGTGGTGGAGGCTATTTGGTTCAGTACTTCTAAAGCTTTTACTTTTTGGTGGGGGAAAATATTTGTGTTCATGGTGAGGCTGATGGCTTGGCCACCAGCACTGGGGAGTTTGGGAGGAAAACATTGTTCTCAGATTTTCACCTCCAAATCTCGTATCATTCTGTGGGACCAAACCTGCAAATCTGGGAGTCCCATGAGTCTACTAGAAGAGTGAGGGCTGGAAAAGGCCTGCAAGTGTGGAGATAACAAACAGGGATGATGTGAACTCAGTTCTCTAAAGCAAATTATCTCAAACCCTTATCTTCAGCTGGAGACAAGTGCTCCCAGCACTTCATAGCACTAGTCTAAGTCAAGCCTGCTGCCAAAGAGCTTACATGTCTCTGTGCTGAGATCTCGGCTGCCTCGAGGACCTGGTTCCTGCCAGGGCTGCTCTCGCTACCCCAACAGTCGTCATACTTTTTGTGCTTTGTTAAGTCTGGGTTGCAATACTGTGCAGGTCAGCCTGGCTTTCCTACCCTCCTGAGCTGCCTTGGTGCTTAACCCCAACATGGGAGAGAAATACTGACTGCCAACACTGAAACCCTGACAAAATGAATGAGAAGGGCCGAGCAAGGGGTGGTATGTAGGTCACACACAGGCTGCTGACCTGTCCCACTGCTGGCAGAGGCTGGAGCTGTGCAGGGATTTGGTTGTCAAGTCTTGTCAGGCAGAGCTGTCACTGCTAAGGGCTTTTCATCCAAAACAACTGGAAATGAATGATCCCAGTGCAAGGGGGTTCTTATGCCACATTACTTTATAAAGTAGTGAGAGGTCTGCAGCTCTGTTTCTGCAAGAGCTTCAAAAATAAGTTCACATTGTGTTTGTGGATGCTTAGCAAAACCTGATTTGCTGTTTACGGCGATCACAGTGCAAAGGGATGCTGCCAGTCTCAGATTGTGTACCTTATTCTTAAATCAGAAATGGTGGTGTATTGATGGAGTTGTCTGTGCATTGCCCTGTGGAGCTCAGTGGTGTCTTCTAGACTGACATAACCACTCATTGACCTGCTGCAGGTCAGCAAATTTTATTGGTTGCAGTTCCCCAAGGGCTATAATTTCAGTAAATATTTTTACCATCCTTAAAGTCCCCTTCACCCTTCTCCCTGGGAGTAAAGGTGTTCCAATATAACGCACATGGAAAGGGAAGAAAACTATAAACCTTTAATACTGTGTTGATCTGCTGGATCTTGCTACTGACATTGAAGGTATTGGAGGAATGTCCTCTGGACTCTGGCCCCGTCCCTGGCTTTTTTTATGCTCTCCATTTGCCACCTGGAGATGGATCTCAAACTCAGCAGGCAGAGGTTATGGGATCAGGCTTGCTGCTGGGGCACAGCAGTGCCTCTGGAGCTGGCTGATCCCTGGCTCCTATTTCTGGCCTCCCCTCAGCCTGGAGTTTCTCACGCTTAGTGCCAGGGCTGGAATGTTTCGGAAAGCTTTCAATTAATTGTCTGGGCTATTTTGAGTGACAGAGCTTCAAAAATAAATTTATTGCTGTGATTTTTAGGAAATTTAAGCATTTTCCACTGCACTTAACTCAAACCCAGTCTGACATGTAGAGTGTAAGACACTTTTCTGAGATGTGTGAGAAACTGGGTAGGATATTTTTCACAGGTTATTTCTCAGATTGTCTTGTTTCCACGTGGAATTCCTCCATATTGGAAGACAGGGATGTCACCAATTTGCCAGATGAGCATTTCAAGCTGCTTCTGCTTTGCAGCCAAGAGAACTGTTATGAGTATTATCCTGGAAGATACATTGAGCTGTAAAAGTTTTGAATTTCCATGAGGATTAAATTGCAGTTCAGGTCACAGACAGTGCTGGGCTGGGCTGCACTGCCAGAAAAGGAGAGCAAATTGTTGTCAGATTGTAATAAAAATATTTTATTGTTAATTAATTCTGAGTACCAGAAAAAAAAAGTATTATGTGCTTTACCATAATGGTAGGAAATCAATCTGTATCCTGGAAAAGATGCTACAATGAAGAGAAGCAAATCATCTGGGGGGAGAAAAGGAGGTGAGTGGTAGAAGGGGGAGCAAACATTTATATGAGACTCAAAGTGAATCAGGTTGGAATACAAGTCGATATTCCAATTAAGTTGTATTAATATGTAATAATAAATATTTAAGTAGTAATAACGTTTCTGTACTTTTAAAAAATTGTGTGATGAGCGCATGAATTTAGAGCAGCTTTTTGGTGCTGTGGGTAGGTCTTGCAGGATTCTGCCAGAACAGTCCTCAGTAAGGGTGTGTCTAGTTTTGCAGTGACAGGCAGGTGGGTTACCTGGCTTGGAGAGGGTTAATGGCAGCTTCTCACAGGGGGAAGAGGAAGGTGTCCTGAATCTTAAGGAACCATCTCCGAAGATTTTCCTGGCTCCTCTACACTGAAGGAGGAGATTGATCTTGCCACTATTAGCCTTTTGGCAGATGTTTTTCTCCTCATACTCGAGCACGAGGGTAATGTGCAACTGTTAATTACAGCTTATTGGGAATTCTTTTCTATGGTCTCATTTTCATTAAGAAGCATGCTCATGAAAATAATGTCAATGTGACCTTAAATAGCACTTAAGACAATGTTTAACTGTACAATTTAAAGCAACTAAAATCCTGGTTCCCAGATAACTATATGCCATTTATCTTAGCTTGGCCCTGAGTCATTCCCTTCCACCACTTCACTTACTTTTTGCCTGTTACTGTTTGCCTGCTGGACAGAAACAATGACCCAGAAGGTATTTCTGTCCAGGTCATCATTATATTCCACCCTAGGCAGCTCATCTTCTGTTAAATGTGGAACTGATTGGTATCACCCTTTGTACCTATTCTGTCTCATTGGGCATCAGGATAAATTAAGAATGGAGCCACTCTCTGTGCAGTGATTTGTCTGGTAGGCATTTTTGTGGAGAAGGTCTGGAGACTGCCTGAAAGGTATTTAACTCTGGGCAGGGCATGAGCAAGACAAACAGTTGGGCTTCTGGTGCACTCTATATTTTCCCAATGATTATTAAGGCCAATGATGTGAAGGGTGATGTATGACCTAAGGCACAGCAACATGGATTTCAGAAACCCACACATATACCTGCCCCCTCTGACCATCATGAAAAGAAAGATTCTTCAGACAAGGTGAGCATTTCAGGTGGCTTAGGAATTTGGCCAACCTATATGAGTAATGCAGATAACTTTTTTTATTTTCAACAGCGAGGAAGTGGAGGATGATGCACATGCTTTGCCATCTTGGCATTACAGTATGATTAAAGAGTATTCCAAGGTTTACAGGGGTGTAAGTTGGATCTGGATGAAGATCACAGTGAGGTGCTATGGTCACGCCATCAGAGCAGCTTTTCATCCATTGTGGGCTAAGGATTTCAGCTCTTTCTGCCTGTTAGAATAAACATTTTTTTTTCCCTGCAGTTCTGATTTGTAGTCGGGGTGATCTGAGTCCTTTCCCATCAATAGGTAAATTTCTTCCACCCACTCCTATCCACCTGTTCCTGACCTGGAAGCAGACCCTGCTTGGGAAAAGACTAGGAGCTTCACCAGGGAGGGTGAGTATCCAGCCCAGAACTGGGCCAGAGGAGCTGGAAGGAGCCATGGGTGGCAGCAAGTTAAAGGAAAACAATTCTGAGCTGTCTCTACCTTCTCCAGCAACACTGCTCTGCCTGTGCAGAGTTCTCTGTGGAGTGGTCTCTTGTGAAAAATCCCTGACAGGAGGCTTAGCTGAGAAAAGTATCAGCTGTTTTCAGCTGTGGTTATGGATGGGCTTTGGCATGAGAATTAAAAGAAGGAACTCCTGTGGTTGGAGAGGTTATATGGAGCTAAGCCATGTTCATGTTCTTGTCTCTTTTGGCTTCAAAATATGTAACTTTCTGTATCTTCAGCGTGTAGTACTTTTAGCAAGCAGGCAAGAGCCCAGCTGGGTGCACAGTGCAAGGTGGAGCTCAGCTCCCAGCTGGGTGCAGGCAAGCAGAGATGCCTCTGTCTGAGAAATCCTCAGGTGTAGTCTTCAGAGGGCTAAAATTCCACTCTCATTTCCATCTGGAGCATAACCTGCTTCAGCCCCTGAACCCTAATGCTATTTTTTTTTTTTTTTCAGATGTTCTTAACTAAACTCTGGATGACTTTATTCACACTGCCTCAAGAGCCTGGACAGACCTTATGTTCATGTTTTAGATGGCACTTCCATGCCTGGAGGGCACAAATAAAGCAGACCTGATTTCTCAGAATAGTACTTAGAAAAAACTTTTGGTGTTCTCCAGATGTTTCTTAGTTGAAAGCTTACCTACATTTTCTGTCAGATGACTGCAAAAACATGCACTATGTCTCACCATGACTATTAAGCAGCCACATTTAATTTTATCTGAAGACAAATCTGGACTGTGCTTGTCTTTTTCCCCTGCAACAAAGGTCATCTTAATTTTATCTGGGCAATTTGGGACACCAGATCTGTTCTCCTAGATGTTGTTACCAAGGCTGTTAGTGAAAGATACAAAAATCTTTGTATCAAAGATACAAAAGTCCTGAGAGGACTTTTTAGAATTTGTGATCCTATGAGATCTCCTTGCATTGAAAGTGATGCTGATTAGGATCTTGGTGATTACAAATAAAATAAGGTTCTCAAGCCCCACATAAATTTATTCCATGTAATGTGTCATATTCCTCCTCCTTCCCTGTTCTGTACCTGGATTACTCATCAGATACTTAGTTTATGCTCATGTCAGGCTCAGCTACTGGGATTGTCAAGAGGTCCCTTATATTATTCCACTGTACAAAGTTTGTCACAAAAATAAGAGAAGATTTAATCTCTAACATAGAACAGCTACAGAGAAAACTGGGGAAAAAACAAACAAAAAAACCAAAGCAACAACAATAACAAAAAAAACCCAAAACCAAACAACAAACAAGCATGGTGATAAGACCCCATAATTCTGCTATGAATTTTGTATAATACTGATTTCTTTAGTTTACTGTGTTTCTCAGGTCACTTATCTAAGGGCATTTACTGAATTAGTTGATGCTTTTTCAAAGATCAGATGTAAAGTGCTATCACTGCTAATATTTATTGTATAAATGTATTGTATTCTGGTATTCTTGTCATCTCTGATGTGAGTTGCTCTAATCCCTGCATGCAACATTGCAGCTTATGGTACGGCTATACTTGAACAATTTATATTGTCTGTGATCCCTGTAGAAACTTAAGACTAGAAGGGTGTTGTCTTTTAAAAGAAAGATGAGATTCTGGAGCAAAGCTCTGTGGTCAGAGGTGAAATAGTTGCAAATTCTGGCTGTAGAACATGGGACCTTGGGTACCAATAGCTTGGACCTGGGAGCTAGTTATCCTGCAGTAAGGTGTTTATACTGTGAAGATGAAATATCTCTGAGATGTGTCTGGAAGCCTGCTGTTGCAAAAGTGCGTGCCCCTTCTGTTGGAACTGTGCAGAAAGTCCTGTTTTCTTCAGGTCTGTCAGCTCCAGTGCCCCTATCAGCACTCCCTAATCCTTTTCAGCTCAAATGGGTCCCAAAGCTTGGGCAATATAAGCAATGTGTGTTCACAAGTCTGGTTTATCTGTGCTGAACCGAGTACCTGTGAGGTCTTTCCTGAGAGGTCTTTCTCTTTGCTAAACCCTGGATACAGCTCCTCCACCTCTCCATGTCCCTCTGCAACCTAGACAGCTGCTAGATCCAAACAGGTTACTGATACTACCAGGACAGATGTGGACTGGGCAGCTTGGACTAATTATGCTTTTGCTGATCCCTTGGAGGACTTCATTTTTGCTTTGAGTGTCTCAAACTTCTCCTTTCCACTGGCTAAGATCAGATGGCATGAGAAGCTGCAGGTGGTTGATGGGTTATTGGAAAAGATGCCTAGGAGGATGTAAGATGCTTTATAACACCATTCAGCATCAGGAATACAGTGTGCTTTGCCAAGAGGCTGGTGTGGAGCCATGCTGCAGCCCTGGGAGGTGGTGGCCCTAGCAATAGCTTTCTAACCCCAGTGCTAGCACAGTAAAAGTCTGATGGATTAATTTTGTGCTGCGCTTCAGGAAACAAACAGCGTGCAGGTAAACCTGAAAGGGAAATTTAGCAGGTCAGGCTGTAATTACTTTTGGAAGGATTTTGCCAGGAGGGAGGTAGGTAGAAAAAAACCCAACAAACCAAAACAAACAACATTTAGAAGCTCTGCTGCCATTTTGCATACTC
>JAOEGS010015219.1:0-22505 GCA_025447755.1 Corythornis vintsioides
GATGCACTGGCATGTATGATTTCACTCTTTTTTTTCTGTGAACTAAAATGTAGTCTTGCTGAGATGTGTATGACGGGTTTACTTTTTTTTTTTTTTTTTTTTTTTTTTTTTGGTGCAACTGGTCTGAGAAAGAAGCTATATGCCCAGCAGGAAATCTTGTTCTCCTTTGAGGAAATCACCCTGAGACAGCTCGTACATGAGAACTGAGCACTTGGCTAAGGCTTCTGGCAGATATGATTACCAAAAATGATGTAGGATCAATTTGTACCATTATCATCATCAATTTCTTAACTTGCAGTACTTTAAATGCTCATTAAAATTCTCAGAACTTATAAAAATTCCTAAAAAATTGAGTTATGAGGGTAAGTTTGACATCAATGTACAATGGCTGCAGGATAGTGGCAGCATTATAAAGCCAATGAACTGTGACTATATCCCAATCTCACTGAATAAGAAGTGCTGGAGAAATGCTTACTCTGCTCTTTCTATATGTTCTCTAGACAAAAGTATTCAGCACATGGTATGTTAATATCTTAGATGCAAGTTAAGATCTTAGATGCAAGTAATTGCAGTGTTTGCTTGAGAAATACTGTGCAAACTTTATTTATTTTTTTGCAAAGCTGTATCTATTGTTCTGTTGTGCTTTCAGCCCATCCTACAGAAACAAATGGGTGGGATAGTCTCCCTCGACTGCTGTGACACCATACAGAACAGGCTGATTTTTAGCTTTGTTTCCTCTTATGGTTTTATAATATTTAAGCTCTGAAAAGGCCATTCTGCTTCAAAGGGCAGGGGCATTGGGCCAGCCAAGCCCTGAGATGTTATCACTTTAGGAGACTAGCAGGAAAGCTGGAAAAGGTGAAAGGCTGCTTGGGACAGGAGGCCACATGAAATGCTGTATGAGGGCAGGGAGCTTTGGCCTGGGAATGGACACCTCTAGGGTTAATGAAAGTATCTGAGAAGTCACAACCACACAGTCCAGTCAAGATCTGTGGCTCTAGCTTAAAAGTGATGACTCAGAGATGCAAGAGGAGAGCCCGAGGAAAACAGAGCACCTGAGCAGCTGATAAGGATTTTAAGTGTTTAGTAGGAGGGTCATCAACCTGTGGTGACCCTATCCAAGAGGCATGTAGGGGAAAGAACTATTTGAACACAGCTGAGGAGAGTGAGTAATTACAGAAAAGGAAAGGCTAAAGACTGCTCTGCACCAGGTACAATTAGTCCTAGCTCCAAATACCTTGACTAGGGAAGACTTCATATTGGCACAGACAGACAGACAGACAAATCCAACTTCAGTATTGAGGTGATTTATTATTTGCTATCAGATGTGCTGGTGGTAGACAGCCCTTCTGAGGGCAAAAACCGACTACAAGATTTCTCTGACATGAACAATAACTTCCACTAGCTTTAAGCAATGAAAATATTTTCAGATAAGAGTAATCAGTCATTCTGCAGAATGACTCCATTGCTAGTGAACATACATACTGTGACAAAGCAAACTAAAACTGAATAGGGCTCTTAAGAGTTCTTTAAGCACAGTGTAAAGCTTCCTGTTCTTTATGTTTAAGCCCAGAGAATGGAACTCCTGCACCAAGTACTACTGGAGGGGAAACAAAATACTTACAGCAGTGTGTGTGCTACAGCCTAGATAAACTTGTATTTTCCATTGCTTTTGCCTCAAGCACTCCTCAGTAATGACTTACCTTGAGGTTTGTTGGTTTTTTTTTTCTTCTTTCTCTCTGGAGTAAGACTCCTAAAGCAAAAATGTAACTATTAGAAGATAAAACAAAGCTTCCCAACTTGGGAACTTCTGAGGCTTCTTCATTACTGTTTATACTTGTGAATTTATTTTTTTTTTTTTTTCAAATGCAAGGCAGAAAGGCTGAATAAACACCAGATAAATATTCCCTATTTAAGTTAAGTAGTTTTAGAGGGACAAACATGCAGTCCAGTGTTATAGAAGTTATTAAAGTAAAATGTACTGGAATAATACAAGCCTCCCTTTAAAATCTGGAAAGATGCTTCTTCCAGTATCAGAGGCTTACTGTAATGCACAAAGAAATAAATTTGGGTTTGCTTCTTCAAGTTAGCTGTATCTTGTGTAACAGTATAGCTAACTGGGGTGAATGTAGGACATGGAATTTAATTTTTTTAGCATAGGTAAATAATTCTGTGAAGGTTTGTTCTCCTGCAAATACAATGACGTCAAAGAAAACTAAAGACTTGCTTAACTTACCTTTATGGATGGTGTTTGGTTCAGTTTAACACTCAGCAGACAGTGAGCTCTGAACTGTTCATATATGGACTGTGAATGTCTACTCTTGGATTTCTGGGGTTCTAACAGATTTCTTTTTTTTTTTTTGCAACTCTGTAGATGTCTACTGCTGCAAATATGAACTAGTGATAAAAACTGACAAGCCTTTCAGTACCATTCTGCACATTTAGAATCTGAGTGCTTTTAAGAGATACTGGTTGCTGATCTCTACCTTCAGATGTATTTAATTTTCATCCAAACAGTTTCTTTATGACAACACATATGCTACTCCAATTACATCAACATCTAGATAAAGTAACAAGAGTGCCACAAAACAAATGTGGATTGAGGTTTTTCCAAATGTCAGCTGAATCTGTGTAAATAATTTTAAGGCCTGAGATGTAGAAAAAGGATACAGAAAGAAGCTGCTAGTACATTGATCTAGATCATCTGGACTAGCTGAAACAGAGAATTTGGCTTCTCTGTCAGTCTTTTATCAGTGGTGCCATTTTTTAAACCTTAGTCAACATCTCTCTCGCTGTCTCACTACCATGTTTTTGATGTATTTAAGGAATTCTGTGCTACCATGTTACCAACTTGAACATCATCTTCAGATAACTTTTTTAAATCTGTTGTGTTTACAGACATATAAACACCCATGATGTGCTGGGAGTTTTCCTGTTCGTCTTGCCAGCATTCAAAACACAGAACTACCTCTGAACAGCTGTCCTTTTGAGCATGTAAGTATTTTTTATTTCTTTTTGAGTTGCAGCACATGTTTTACCTGGGCTTTTAATACAGTATTTAACAGCCCCCAGGTTGGCTGTAGGCATCCTGCTATTTGCTTTCTTCTTTTGTTATGGGTTTTCTGTTTGTTTTATGAACTGTCTTTACTTCTACATTGCTCCAATTTATTAGTTCAGATCTCATTTTGACTGTCCTCTCTTGGAACACTATTAACCTTACTGTATTGTGGCTGTTGTTATAGAGTAGCTCTCACAGGAATGACTCTTATGCTAGTACCCAAGCACTACTCAAGCTGCTACTTTTGATTTGGTGGTTGAGATCTATGAGTTGTTCCAGCAGGCAGTCATGTATCACTGGAAAACTTTACACCTCATCACAAGTGGAAACAATTTCATTAGGATGTGGTCCTTTGACCTCTCACTATTTGGTCCTCTCACTATTATTACGTGTCTGAAACTTGCAGTTTCTCTAGTCTCACTTCAAGATCACTATTGTCATCTAGATCAGAAGTCACTAGCACAGTTCTAGTTCTTTTTCAGATTTATTTTTTTTTAATTAGGTCAGTACAGACTATCATCCATGGAGACTTACTTTGATGCTGCTTTTTTCCCTGTGAGTCATCCATGCTGTTGCATTCTTTGTAATCTTTCACATATGGTGCTGCATATCCTGCTGTGCCATTCACAAGGCAGTAGCCTGGGAACAGTGTCCTACTGATTGTTTATCCCCCCACCAAGTGTCTGAATGCCTGCCATAGCACTCCCACTGTTTGATATCATACATTCCAATTCCTCCATCCATTTCTAGCAACAACATAACACTCCTGCAAACTCTGCCCTAGTTTCACCACACTGGCATACGCTGGTCAACTGGCATCATGGGCAGTCTGATTTGCCTTCCTAGTTAACAGCTGATGCACCTCTGAAAAGACTGAATCTATCTGCACAGTCCATATCAGTTTGTGAACAAGGTGGTTTGAAATTGGTTTTTCTCCAGCTTCTAGTTTAAATGCTGCATTTCCACACCAGCAGTCTTGCTCTGATTTTAGGGAAGGTGCAACTTGCCCTTCCAGTTTATTCTTGTCCTAAAAATCTTCCCAGCTTTTAACTTACGGGTTGGTTGGTTTTTTTTTTTCTGATGAAGGAACATTTAGAGCATTATATGAAATAAATTTTGTAAAGTTTAGTGAATCTTATTTTCATGTTTAGAGGCATTCCTGCATCATGAATGAAATTCCAAATTGGATTTCAATCCTGGAATGCCAGTGATTGTGAAATGGTACTTGGAAAAGTACCAGTAGGGAGGAAAAGAATCAGCAAGACTGAAATAGACATGTAATTCTTGTTTCCTGAGCCATGGAGAATACACTGTATAGGCATATGCAAAGGTTTGTGAGCAATTCATATAACATGAGATGTGTGCAGCTACAAAAATGGCATTTTAAAATGCCAATAGAAATTCCTACATAAGCTTTTCACAAAGCTGGGTGAACACAGAAAAATGTCAATTGTTGTAACTCCTGTTCCAATAGATTCATCTGTATTGCTTTGTAAATAGAATTCAGAATACGTTCTTTTTGCTGCTACCTAAGAAAAAAAGCATGTTGTGGATTACAAAATATTTTTTCCCTCTGTTTTGCCACTGCAGAGTTTGCTTAAAAGGATCCAAGTTCTATGACTTCCTGCCTTCAAGATTCCAATAACTATTCTGAATTCCATCCTTTGGCATAAAAGAGAGATGAACAGGCAACATATGTACTCTGAAATAATACTAAGATAGGAAAATAAGAAATCTAGGATGAAAATACACGGAATATAATTTTATATTAATGGCTCAACATGTCTGAGGTGATCCAAGACTGCATATACATATACTTTGAAACATAAGTTTCAATGCAAAGTGGTGGCAAGGTGCATGTAGTTATTAAATTATAGTTTCCACCATGACATTTGTCTTAACAGTAGTTGAAGAACCAATTATATTTTGTTCTGTTCTAAACACATCTCAAAACCTCCCCACAAACCTCAGTATCTTGGCAACATTCTTTGGATTCATGTACTAAACTTAGTGAGGAAGACTCAAACAGAAGCTTGTTATAATGAAATTTATTTGAATTCTTGATCACACTATATTCATAATTTTTAGCACATTTCAGTGAGTTGTTTACTGTATGTTTCTATAGATTATGCATTCACTCAAAAATGCATTTGTTTCTCTATCAATGTACTATATAAATTATCACAAAAACAGATGAACCAACAAAGGATTCTTGAATACATGTAGCATTGGTGAGCAGATATTATCCTTAATAGCTTATCTTCATGGTAAGCAGCTATAAATGAATCCTCCTTGAATTCATTTAATTAAGAAGCTGAAAAGAAAAAAAAGCACTATTAGCATGCTGAAAAATACATATAAAACAGAGCATCACAATTATTTGAAAAGAATAAACAAGATTTCAAAACATTAACTTTAACACTTATTTTCCATTTGTGTAATAGTCTCTTAAGTCTTTATATCCCATTTAGTAATTAGTAATCAAATGTGAAAGTTATCCAAACTTGAGTGACAAACAAGTTTGCCTATTTAGAAAAATTAGAAAGCAAAATGCACTTCAAACATCTGTTCTCTTCAATCATGTTCTGCATCTGCTTCTACTGCTTCAAGTGAGAACTACCTCTCCCAGGATGTTTCAGATTTACTTAAAACATTTTTCTTTTACTGCTGAAGTGGTTCCAGGCTGGGGAGGGTATACAGGGCTTATCAAGTCTCTTTATGATTGCAGATGAATACATTCTTAGTATTTTAATAAATGACGTTTCACATGACATTGCTCTTTACCCCTGTAATAAAACTTGTCAATTTTTTGTTATTTTTCTTTTTAAGTGTATATATATATATATACTGCATGTCAAACCTTTGTAAGTACTTTACTAAAGAACAGTTATCTCAAACTGGGAAATGAAAATACAGAGGGAAAAACTTGTGTGTGACTATAGACTGAGTTAACTGTACAAAAACAAAGACAATGAACTACTGAATGGAGGGTTTTCTTGACTGCCTCTAGCTTTCCATGGAAGATCTTTCATATTCTTACAGATATGCACCATGCTTTAGCATAAACATCTTGTAGTAATTTTATCAATCTTCCATTCATGGCATAATTAATTAATCATTACAAAGCATAAATATAAGTGCCATAAGCTTAAAAAGCTTTATCATTATAAAGCTGTTCCCTGCTGCAAAAAGTGACAAGTTCATTAGGCAAGACCTACAAACCAGGGCAAAACAGATGGCAACTGGCTGGGTGCTGGAGGGTGACATGATTACTGAAAAGGTAAAGCAAGAACTGTGTGAAGAGGTGAATTGCAGGGTGCTGACTGGAGGAGTAAGAGAATGCTGAGCACATGAGACTACAAAGATAACCCAGGTCTAGGATACATGTGTCTGGGACAAGAACTGGGAGAAAAGAGATGAATAGTGGTAGTGAAGAAGTTTGGAGGAAGAGTGGCAAGTAGCCATAGTTACTGTTCCTTACTTTCTGTCTACAAGGAAATGCTATCTTTAGCAGCTAGGAGACATGATACAGAATATGGAAAGGTAAACACTGAAACTTCTGTGGAAGTTATGAAAAACAAGCTTAAGAGGCTTGATACACAAAGAGGGAAAAAGCCTAAGGTGGAAACCACAAAAAGCCAAAACACCATTAAAAAATCATATACTAGAGAGTAGCCAAAAAGAAGGGGTGTTCTGGGCAGGGTTTCTGAAAAATCTAGAATAAGAAGTTGGATAATGTCCATCGGGAAAGATCTGCAAAAAGAAAAAAGAAACATTCTCTTATGCAAAGCAGGGGAAAGGGAAACAGAAAAGGCTGGCCAAACTATCTGAAAATAGGTAAATGATAAACTGTAAGACTTAAAGGAAATCTGTAAAGGCAAGAAGCAGCATCTTTAAGCATGGTGATCACAGAAGGAAGGAGATCTGTGGATATTAATGGATTCAGTGTATTGTTTGATGGTTTAATGAAGAGGACACTGAGCTGCTTTGCTTTCCATTTCAATGGACAGCAGCTTTGCTGAAGAACCCAGGATTTAGCCACATTAAGGGAAAATGCTAAATTTAAGATTATTTATTTTGACAACTCTGTAGTAGTCTTTCCCTGTCTTTTAAAATAAAATAATTTTTAAATATCCTCCTATTTTGAAGAAAGTAGTCTATTTTGCTGAGCACTATAGACCTGAATGTGAACCTTGGTGCTTGGTAAGTAACCTTCATGAAGACCTCTATTTTGTATCACCTTTCCCATTCCAACACTCTATTGTAATAAGGTATTTTACCAGCATATTAATGAAAACATTTTTCCCCAACCTTAGCCTTCAAGAAGAAAATTCCATGGAAGAAAGAATCAAAAACTTAATTGGAGTATGTCCTCTCTTGCTACATACATGCCCTCTAAAGAGCTTACTTAATAGATCTGTGCTTTTATGTCACACTGCTGTGGATACTTTTGTTTGTCACAGAAATTAACAATGACAATGGCATTACCAGGGTCAAAGAAATAACAGCACTTCCAGTACTTTTATTTATGCACATTAGAAAAGGAAATAACAGTCTTTCTCCAGTTTTTGAAACCTGCTTTATGTTTATCCGCCTCTTAATATTGATTTCTATTGATTTATCTTCTCCACATGGAGGTCACTGGAGAGAAAGGATGCACAGCACGTTGTGTTACTGTTTCACTGTTTATTGATGCATGCTGCTTCATAGAGGACTTGTTTGTTCAGTGGCAGAGAATTTACTCTATTTGACTCTTTTTCTTTTGAAGTAGGACAGCGAGGTCCTTGAGATCATGCACATAGCATTAAAGCAATTTCAGGTTTTTTAACTGTTGCTTTAGGCATGCCAACATAAATATTTTTTCTTTTTTTTTTTTTTTCCCCAACAGATCATTAGTATGCGTTGTTGTTAGTATTGTTAAAGGCAAAGCTTAACTAGCCTGAGGATAATTTATCACATAAAACCTGATAGTTTCAAGGTGAAATTTACAATCAGTAAGAGTAAAAAGACAGACATATTTCCCATCTTAAGCTATATCTACCCTGGGATCAATTGCTAAGACAAGGAACTTCTTTGAAGATCCTAAAGAATTCAGACAAAAAGATTAATGTATATCAGGATATATGACTGAAGTTAAAAAGCAAGATGTTAAATTAAAGGGGGAAAGAGATAATAATGGAGTTTATATACTTGTTCATCCTTAGTCTTTTGCAGATTCATTTCATTAAAATGAAGAACTATGCACATAAACAAAAGAATCTGGTTTAAGAAACACTATGGCATTGTCATGAAGATGACATGGTTGAGATCACTGAAATGTCAGAGAATCAACAGTTTATTTAAAAAAAAGCAACAGAAGATGAGGTCAGAGCCACCCAAGAGACCAACAGAAACCTGAAAGATTTAATACTGGAAATGACCAGATAAGCAAATTAGACATTTGGGAAACTAGCAAATGAAATTTGGTAATAGCAAAGCAAAAGAATCTGTTCTAGTGACACCTTCCAGTAATTCTGCACCAAGTGAAGAGTTAAGATTGAATTATTAATTTATTCCCATGAAAACAGGAAGAATCTAGGACAGTCCAAGTAAGCCTGTAAGACCTTACTTAATTCTGTAGCAGCAGTAACATTAAAAAAATCCAAAGAAAATGGCAAAAAAATGTTGGTTTATGGATCTAATAATTCCTTCATAGTAACATGATGTAGTACTATCTCATTTTAACAATTTTCTGATGAATCATTCTTTTCTGCACTATCCTTTTATTTATTTCTTCACCAGCTTTAACATACCAATAGTTGCAATTCTTTTCTACATGCACTAAATTTGTCAAAGTAAACTTTTAATAGAACTCAAAAGTTCTCTTCTTCCTATCACCCCTGGATTTCTAATGTACTTTATTCTCAGCTTAGCTGTTAACAGAGGAGTAAAAAATCTACACAGGGCTCCACCTTCTGCTAGTCACTCCAAAGAAAAGTTGTCTGCTATTTCACTGTCCTGGTTTGAGCGAGAACCAAACAAATTCTGTTCATTGATTTTGCTTTTCAGCTCAGGTTTTCTAACTAACTGCACTTTCTCCAGTTAGCAGCATGTTTTGCAGTGTCTGCTTCTAGCAGCAACACCACCTAATGTTTAGAGTTACTACCAAGGATACCAAGACCACTGCTAGAAAAAATAAGAAAGTTTATAAACTCAAGCACATATTTTATTCTCCATTTGTCATGGGACACTGTGCATGCGTTCCATCTGTGCTCAAACCCATTTAACTGATCTGCATGAATAGTCATGTTAATAACATTAGCTTTCCAGCCCTTCTTGATATGCTTAAATTAATCACCATTCTTCCAGCTCCCATAGACTTCAGTGGTAAAAATAAAAGACTGTTTACCTGAACTTACTCTTAAACTTATACAAAGCTATTAAAATCTGTAAGATGAGAATTTAATGAGAGATTACCTGTATGGGTAGCCATGGTATTTGGAGCGAAATATTGACAACAGGAAGCTGAAGAAAAAGACCACCAGACCCAGACCTACCAGACAGATGACTGGAAAGAAAATAACTTTATTAGCACATAAAAGATTTACAACTGGAATCTCTACAAATATTATTATTTACGTCCATCATTTATGGAGAATTTTGACACAGTTGAATACAAAACTGTTATTGCCTTGACTACTGATGCCTACTAACTTCTGACAGGATTTCAAACACATATGGAAATAATATTTATGTTTATTAAAAAAACCAACAACTTGTCACTGTGAATGTATTTTCAAGAAAAAAACCCCCAGAAATTGGCAATGGAAAAGGATGTGGATGCAAACAACTTACTGCTGATAATGGATTTAATAACCCTGTAATTTAAACATATAAAGCAATGTAATTTCAGGGTTTTACTCTTAATGGCAATGTAAGTCTTCAGGTTTTGAAGATAAGTAACAAAGACACAGACCTTCTGATAGCATCCAGATGCAAGTGCTCTGAGCCTTTTCAGGCAAAGAATAAATTAGCAAAGTAAACACTTAAATTAACAAATAAAATTTGGAACACTCATTTTCAACCTGTGTAATAAAAGCATAAAACCTTTTTGATCATGATAGCTTGCTCAACTGCATGTAAATAATTTAAAAAAAAATAGGCAACATGTTACAAGCTGATGCATATAACTGAGATGCAGCTCAGCTGAATTAAATAATGTTTTGGTTCTAGTGAGCTACTTGATTTTAAAAGCTTCTCTTACACTATTCCTAATTGAGCCAAACCTTTGCTATTTAATTGCAATAGTCATGCTTCAAAAGTGTGCTGGCTTTGAGCAAAGGATGAGCAATCATGAAGCTGGAAAAACTGACAATGACACATTTTTCCATTAGAACTGACCAGGTGAAAACTGCCATATGTCAACTGAAATATAAAATCTCTGCAGTTATTTTGAGAAAACTAGTCATTTACACATCCTATAAACACACTTCATTATAAAGAAATAACCACTCAAGTATGATTGCAAAGCATGGATTAATAAATTGCAAAGCATAACTACTGCATGGCAGGTAGATGGAAAGCATTCACATAATGGCCAAGAGCAGAAGAAAGTCTGAATTGGTACTGCAGCACTCTGTTTTCCACTGTATCCAGGTTCACAAATCCAGATCTCAATAGTTATGAGATCATATTCCAAATTAAACTCAGATTGCTGTCTCTTTTGACATCAGTATTAAAGCCAGATATTATAAATGATATTCAGAATTAAATTATACATCTACAGCCCATTGAAGTAGATTCTCAAATCAATACAAATTAGAGATTTCTATCCAACATTTAACCAGCTATCAAAGAATTCTAAAAGGCTTTTACAGAAAATAGCTGGCACCCCTATCTGCATTATGGTGTACAACACAGAGGCTAAATAACTCATCTTGAAATAAAGGGGAAGCAGCAAAGTAAGTCTGGTATCTTTCAAAGGTCTTCAAGGACTTATATGAGAAGAAAAATATGTGGCAGGAGATAAGAATAAAAACATATTATATAAGGAATAAAGGCAGAAGTATATATTTGGTTCAACCTATGTCATACTCAGTAGATGGCTGTTCAACATAACATTCAGAAAAACATAAGCACTCAAGCACTTGCACTCAAGGCTAAGAATCTTTAGACATTATAGATTAGGATATGTTTTGTACTGTACCTACTGTTGGGGTTTCAGCTTTCTCTGAAGACATGATAGTGGCAAAGCATACCAAGTAAAATAATTTTCACACCCCTTAAGCATTTTAAATACCTACATTAATTTTGAAAACAATGTTTTCAAACTCTTTTTTTTTTTTTATTGCTTTTAATATAATTCAAGAGCCAATAGCATTTCTGTGGTACTAGACACTGTGTCAAGCTGTATCTTGGCTGAATATGCCTGAAACATATTTTTACTGTGACAACTTTATGTGAATGCAGTTTTACCCACAGAGTATTTAAACTCTCCTCCACTAGCCCCCCCCAAAAAATAAATTAAAAAAAAAAAAATAAAGGTAGAGATCTTCTGAAGACTTAATCAGATACTCATTTATCATTTCTCAATGTCTTCTAATTGTCTAAACATTTCCTTAGCAGTAGCAAATAACTTACTTCTTCTTTTTCCAACATCCCCTTTGGAGGTAGCAGCTTCATTCAGGAGTACCATTCCCATAGTGATAGCAGCATCTGCATTGCCATTGTCAAGGAAAACAACAAATCTGTGGAAACCTCAGAAGCCACACATGCTCACCTACAAACTAAAACTTTCAAGTTCATAAAATGAAAGTATTTATATATAAACTGCATATCACAACCTGTACTGTACAATACACTCACCTGTAGCAAAGAATACGCAGTAAGATTTTCCTTTGTGCATTCTAGATAAAAAAGGAAAGGAGGTTCAAAAAGCTTTAAAGGACAAGTTGTCAAGTATTACACACAAATTCTTAACAGTTATAGAAAAATCTATTCTCCAATATCTTACAGTATTCTGTCTATTGGTAGTAAAGGACTTTTAAAAATGAAAACTCTAAGAACCAGAAAATCATTCAGTGTTATAGCACACAATTCATTGGTTATTTGATACAAATTGAAGCAGCTGGACTGCTTTATTTTCCTCAGCTTTAAGATAAGACATTAGCTCTCCTCTTTAGTGTTACATTGCTTAATAGTTTAGCAGAGAAACATCTCAGAAGCAAAGTCCTCAGTCACTTTCAGTGCTTTATTGTCTCATTATAATTGTTACAAATGTGAACAAGTACATAATGATGAAACAATTTAACTAACTTACCAAGATCTTAAACCATTCACTTAATTGTTTATTTGAAACTGTATAAACGAAAAAGGAAAGTTTACTACAGTGCACAACATCTGTTCTGAAGAGGAAGTATGCCATACTGAAGCAGGGGTACATCATGAGAGCAATATCTCATGATTTCCACAAATACAAACTTCACAGAGTTAGCTTATTCTTTAATAAGGTTGGATTTTTAAGCATTACTTACCCCAGAGCTAAGTAGCTGGATGACTAGAAACTTTAAGAATGATGTTTCTGTTTATGCACACAGATAATTCATGGAAGATGCTTCAAGCACACTACATCCATAAGCAATATCTGCATCCTGTAACATCATATTTGCACTAATCCTATCAAAGTCTATATTACCATTTCTCATGTTAGGACCAAAATTAGACCAAAGTGCTCAAAGGCATCTAAAATTTCAATTAAACTGAGCCTGAGCAAAAGGATTAAGAAATGTCAATGATAACATCATTACTCTTCATTAGAGATTAGCAGCCTAATTCATGTTTGAGACTTCCAAATTTCATATATGCAGAATGAGAAAAGTGAAATGAAGAATAACAGGATAAAAAAAAAAAAAAAAGCAAACACTGATGGTGAAAAGAAGCAGATGCCAATAGGAAATGTCAAGGAAATACAAGTTTTAACACCATCATTTCCACATAGACATTGACCTACAGTCTTAAATTGGACATTATTTAAAAATACATTAGACACTCAAATTACTTTCTCACACATGCACGAGCTATAAGGTCAGTTTTATGAATCAATGGTTATATTTGAGTTCTCCAGAAGCTTAGTACTTTACAAAATATTAACAAAAAATTAAAATTCAAAAATATGTGGAAAAAGCTAACTCTGGAAGATGACTAATCAATATGGAAGGGAAGGCAAAAATTACTTCTTAAAATGTTTGCCTGTTAAGATTTCTGAGTATAAAAGACTGGAAATTTCCTGTGCTACTGCTATGCTTAAAGTAGGAAAAAGAACTGGAAAGAATGTTCTGAGAATCATTCAATTCTTTGCTTTCAAAAGTTACAAAAGAATAAAACTGAAATGAGGAAGCTGCAGCAAGAAGGGCTGAGGGATAAAAATTCCAGATATTTCTATTGTATTATGAAAAGTCCATAATGCAGCATTATTTCATAACTTTATTTTAGCAATCCCTCACTTAGATTTATAGTAGCATTCTTTGGTTAATGAAGACATAGGAGAAAACTAGCCCCAAAATATGGGGGTAACTCATATGGGGCAAGTGCTACTTTTTGAAAAGGTTTTGGAGTACTCCGTAAATGGAATTTCCTTGTCTTTATTATCTCATACAATATTGCACTTAATGTCATCCTTTGCTGTTTCCCTTACCTGGTTCCTTCTGAGAAATTAAAACAGCCTAGCAACCACACACTAAAAAGCTGTTAACTCTGGTCTGCAACTGACAACCAGATAAATTGTGCTGAGTTTTTTTCTTCCCTTTTGTGACTCACATAATTATCCCTAAAGCTTCCTTCACACTGTCACTATTTTGCTTCACTTGTTGCTTTCTAACTTTAGTCATTATTGTTGAGCTTTCAGTCTCACCAGTTTCCTTTTAGCTTCACATTCATAGCTTGACACTTCAACACTGAGCATGTCACTTGCCTTGGCTTTGTGATGTTGAAGTAAAAATTCAATCTTACTCAATTGTGATTTCAGTGCAACAATTAGATTTTTACCACAGCATTTATAGCATATACAACTTTTTGACGTTTCTAATGCTGTATGTTATGTCCTTACATTATTTTGCAGATTCTAAAAAAGAAAGCAAAAGTCCTAGCTCTGAAAATAGGCATTTACAGTATTATATTTGTCTAGCATTTCAGGATGTAAAATTTTAGCAAGTGGTTACCTGGACAGTTTTCCATTTGGAAAAAATGAGATGGCATCAAAAGGTGTACTTATTTTCTAATTCTTCTATCTCCCTAACTATGCATTATAAAACAGTTTTGATGTCAGCAAGATGTATTTTCTCCACACCTGAGGTAACAGCCTCTTTCCTGAGTGCCATCTGAGTGGCTGAGCAGGCAACAGCATGTGTGCAGCAAAGCTTATCAACTCAGAATCAGCTTGAGCATGAGCAACCAGGTGCATAGTACTGCATTTCTAATAATGGGAAACCTGTACTGGGATGTCAACTCTGAATTTGGGTATATTACAGTTTAAGAGGATGAAACCTCTGTGTTGCCAGGGTGGACCTAAACCCCTGTGAACTAAAATGCTCCTTGAATAAGAACAAAGGCAGCGATGCCATGCTGTGCTAGAGCTTGACTGAAGCTGCCTCTGTACTCAGCCAGACCAGTGTCTCCACATGCTCTGGACCACACAAAAATTTCCCTTCAAACAATACAATCTAGAACTACCTTAGGCAACTGAGTCTGAAAGATCTATAAAAAATCATTTTGTAGAGTAAAAAAAAAAAAAATCAGAAATCTAGAGTCTACTTCTTATATGGAGGACGGTTTCTCAGTTTTAAAAAATGTACTGAAATTATTATTCACTATTTTGTAGTCTGGAATAAAAAAAAAAAAAAAAAAAAAGACTATGTCAAAATGTAAGGTTTTTTTGTTTGGAACTCTGGAAATGAAGTAATGTCTCCTTGCTATGAGGTGCCTGCTTAGTGTTTGTCCCTTTTATGTCTTCAGAAAGTGTTAAATCTAATCCATTTCAGCTAGTCTGATCTGCTGCTAAATGCAACATCAATATTTTGGCTGTTAGAATACATCATGGAAATAAAAGTACAAAAATAATCAAAAGGCCTTTTAGTTGTTTTTGTTTTGTTTTATTGATGTAACATTGTATATGATCTATAAATACACTGACTTGCACTGTGCTATACTAAGATGTGGTAACCACCTGTTAGGACCAAAACTACTTGTTTAAAATACCATGAAAATTTTGGGCACACACCTTGTATGTTATCATTAACATCATATAGATTCTACTAAATTTAATTTTGCTGCATATCCAAAACAATATCTGACATCTTCAAGTCCTCTTACCCATATCCTAATTATGTAGCTACAGCTCTGGAAAAAACAGCAGATCTTTACATGAAAATCATCTAGCAGACTGGGTAGAATCAGTAAGTACAGAAATGTAGTAGAAATTCATATTTTCTCATCAGAGGTATTAAAAATTCACTTTATAGAGGAACACAACACTGTATTTCAACATCTAGCAAGAAGTGACAGCCCTTGTTCTTACTATTACAAAGTGAAAAGAAGCAATGAAATAAAGTATGTACATTACCAGCATAGTAATGTCTTGGGTTAAAATTCAATGCATCTTTTAAACTTTAATGGATAAAGTGAACGTACTGCTGTGTATCAATCTGGCATATTTTTTTTCTAATTCCCCCCTTTTCTATCAACATTTCCTGAATAAACAAATAATGAAGAAGCAATGAAGCAGATAATAATTACTACCAACATTGAAAGGATAAAGAAATATTCTTTCATGCATAACTGTTAAAATCTGTCAAGATTTCATGTCACTTGTGAAATCTGTGTGACACCAAAAACTCAGCTCAAGAGTACTGAGCCATGAAATGAAACCTTAGAGAATCCTTTTTGCAAGTGTCAATGTACAACCTCACTGAAAGGATTCTTTCAGCCAACTGCTTTAATATAGTTAGCCAACTTCCCACTTTAAAGACAGTCTCTGCCAAAAAAAAAGCATCACTTGCATGCCCAAGTCAGACAAACAAAATATGACATGAATAAAAGCTTTGCTTATTTTTACTCTCACATTTGGGTTTTGGGTTCACTTTTCCTGTTCTCAAGCAGCCAACAGAATTTGTTTTAGGTAACACATATGTTAAAATGGTGGCAGTCCACAAAAAGTAAAAACATTAAAAAATAAAATGTGGCTATATAAAAGAAAGCATAAAGATGATTCTATAAGAGATGCATACTATATATAACACAAAAACCTTTTTAAGTGAAATATAATAGCTGTCTCTGTGTACTTTAAAAAAAAATGTAGCAAATAAATTAATAATGACTGAGTTTTGACTTGGCAGTTTTCAGGTAAAGCTCTTCAGCTTTCCTGTCCCATGAAAATGACCCCAAATGTAGAAATAATAAGCAAATAAATGTACTTCCAGAGCTTTAGCAAATACCTTGTGATTTAACACAGCATTCACTTGGGTATGGTATAAAACCTGGAGAACAGACAAAAGCACAGAACTGTTAAGATTGGATGAAACCTCTTAAGATCTTCTAATCCAACCCCTCTACGCAAGCAACCTGCTAAGGCAAGTTGTGAACTCTGTAGGTGGATTTTGAGTATCTTCACAGATGGAGACTCTACAGCCCCTCTGGGATACCTGTTCTAGAGTCTGACCATCCTCACAGTAGGATGCATCTTCTTCTTGTCAGACTGAATTTTCTGTTTTTCAGTTTGGGCCCCCTGTCTCTTTCCTGTCAGAGGGCAGTACTAAAAATTTCCATCTCCTCCTTTATTTCCTTTCATCAGGTATCTACACACATTGGTAAGAAGCCTGAGTCTTCTCCAGGTTAAACAGTTCAAGTTCTTTGAACCTTTCCTAATATAAGAGATGCTCCAGCCTCTTAATTAATTTTTGTAGCCCCTTGCTGTCTTACTCAAGTAATTTGGCATCTTTCCTGTACTGGGTGTGTGGGGGTGCTAGCTGGACACAGCATTAAACAGGAAATAATGCCTTTAGTTTGAAAAATATGATCATAACTTGGAAATTAAATGCACATGGCTATTTACGGAGCACATAAGGTTTCATAGGTGGCAAAATTGTTGCCAGGTAAATGAATGTAATGAAGCAAGAGGATATAATGATTATGTTCTCTTTGTACAATAAATGTCAAAAGGCAAAGGTAAATGGAGAAGCCAAAGCAAGGGCAGCATCTAAGCCAACCTAACCTCAAGGAGAGAACAAGGGATTAGCTATGATCATTAAACTCTGAGATCTGGCCATTATTTCAAATTGGAAAATGTTCATTTTCTTCCTCTTGTTCTTCTTAGGGGAAGGCAATTATGATGGAAATAATTGTATTTTAACAGTGGTTAGCCTTGATTGCAGTTTTCATTTAATGAACTAAGCTGATTAGAATCAGGGTTTAAAGAAACTACAGTATGCGAGTTTTTCTTACAGATTATTAAGACATATTCACAAGAAAATTGATTTAACTTATAGAATGTTAGGGGTTGAAAGGGACCTAGAAAGATCATCTAGTCCAACTCCCTCTGCCAGAGTTTGCTCTGACTCAGTAAGAATGAAAGACTGAAATTAGTTCTCACAGTCATTCTGTGAGATGAGGAGACCAGAACAAATAAGACTGTATTATTTGTTTCAAGAAGTAGTAAACCGTTTAAATTAGGTGGGGAAAAAAACCCCAAAACAGACCCCAAAGACCAATGGACTAAGTTTCATGCATGATTAATACATTTCAGTATTCCTTATTAGTTAAAAGAAATAAAATAATTTTGAATATAAACTTCTAAACTTCTATAATAAAGATTGAAAAAGAAAAGTAAATTAGTTTCTGCTACTGAAAAGACAACACTGAAAGGAAAAACATTAAAGATTAGTAACCATGCAAAAGACAAAAGTGGTAACAAGGTACATATTAGCAAAAAGCTGTGTCAGCATTACTTTGCAATAAATAGCAACAGCACTGTATATTTATTTAAACATATAGTAAGTAAGCCAAACTACAATACCTGCTCAGAAGTTCAATGATTTATACTGTCAGGGCAATTTCATTTAGCAGCACAGTGTGCCTCAGCTTACTTTTTTTCCTATTCATCACCAGTTGGAAGGATACTCAGCAGAAGAATAATATGTGATTCTGCAACAAACTGAGCCTGACTGCTTCCATGTATGTAACTCTGTAAAATAAAAACAAAACCAATGCATTGAAAATGGCACAACTGCCTGTGTGAGAATCCAGATCTAACCTGTTTTGCAGGACAGACAGCAACAGCTACAAGTGAAGAGCACAGTTTATGTACATATGTTTAGTAAAAAGGACTGTTAAAAACAGCATTATTAAGGCAAAGCACATTTATACTATGTACGTTATGTTTCATGCACAAGTGTATTATGCTGGGCTATTTTTTACACTGCTGCTAATGTGGAATAAAGAACATGCATTTATTTGCTCAGGAGATAGAATTTTTGAGAAGAGAGGTAATGAAATCAAGGAGAGTTGGATGTAATGATCCCAATGGCCTTTTCCAATTTGAATGAATCTATGGTTTTGACAAAAGTTAAAACTGAACCATGCCTTAAAAAAAAATTCAGCCTTAGTCCTACTCAGATGGAGTGAAGTTTCTTCATCGTTCCATCTTTCACTGTGAAGGTACAATTGTGTCCATAAAAAAAATAAATCTTCATTCATGATATATCTTGTATAAAGGGAATTGTAAGTGCAATCACAGATGTTAACACTAAATGCAAACCTGACATAGTTTACTTTTTTTTCCCCAAAAATAATTATTGTTAATGGGTTTATCTTTTATGTTTATTATTAACATAAAAAGTGCTATTCAGAGGTTGTTAGTGTTTATTGTTAGCTAGCTATGATAGTAAAACTGGAAGCAAAAATTTGAATGACTGAAGCCATGCATATAATAAGAGAGATTCTCTATTCTTCTGCAATATCAATTACCAACATTGAGTATAGCTTTTCATACTATTGTATGTGAAATTAAATATATCCACATTCTCAAAGTACTACTTTTACGTACTCTTCTAAGAAATAGATTTAATTCCAATTATACAGAAAGAAAACTACTTATGGATTAAGGATTTTGTTAATTTACTTTTTATCTTATGTTTTGCTTTGATTCATGTCACTCTGAATAATTCAGAGTATGCCTGAAGAGCATCCTTGTCAAGATTCAGAATAATTAAGATTTTAAATACTCCAATGCTTTAACATACAAAAGAATGCCTTCATCCACATAGCTGAAATTCTGGTTGATGCACTATCAAATCATGCAGTTCATGAGATATGAGAAAAGCTTTTCTTCAGTGGATGGCTATTTACTGCTTTTGAAATTAAAATGTATCATGCTCATTCAAATAACCAACTCAAAGCTATGCCAGGCAAGAACTTTGTGTATCTAAAAAATGGTGGGCTAGTAATAATGGATGAGGAGATGGACCAGGGTGGTGAAGTCCCCCCCACTGTTTGTGACTATCAGGTTCATTGCCACCTGAGGAAAGCAAAGTGATTAGCCACCTTAAACATAAGAAAAAAGCTTCATCTTTGAGAGAGCAAGAAATCTCACATTAACTTAGAGTGTGCTAGTTGAAAGCCATTTAGCAAAAATGTTAAATAAGGCAGATGTTTACCGCCCAGTATTGACTAAAAAAAAAACCAAAAGAAAACAAACAAAAATAACCCTCAAACCCACATTTTAACTGTTAACTTCAGTGTTCTATTACAAATGTCCTTTGGTAGAATATATTGTATATTTACTTAGTAATAAACCTAATCCTCTAATCAATTAGGTCCTCAATTTGCTTCCCGAGATGTTTTTCTCCAAATATTCTCAAATCAGCAGCACAGTGCATCTTCTTGTGGGTCAGTCAGAGCAATGGTAGTGAAGAAGTCAAAGACTGTTCCAGTGATGAAAGAGAACCAAAATAATTTGCATTTGACAATATAATGTGAATCACTTGAATTTACAACAGTACCTCACCCCATTTCTAATGAGTAACAGATCCTACCTAGTTCTTAAAGGAATTACAGGCTCTGTTTTTTTTCAGAACAAGCTGTCAAGACTTATGTTCTAAAGAGCAGACAAAGATGAGAGTAGAAGTTTTCAGAAGACAGACACCACCAGTTAATGTTAAAATCACACTTTTTCTTGGAGGAATAATGCTTAGAACTGTGCATCATTCATCCTTGTGTCTATCCCTATAGGCATATGACAACACTGAGGCCATTCAAAATACAGATTATACTGTATTAATACATATTTATGCAAAACTACACCTACACACCAGTTTTATATACTGTAATGGTCCATGACTCATCAAATTTTGAAATTCATGGCCATCTGTGGCTCATACTTAAAAAAATTTGTCCTTAAATTTAGCCTATGTTAGTTAAGGCATTTTGACAGATTAGCTTTTCAAGAGTTTGCAAGCAGTTTTCTCCACCCTTCTCTGTGGTTCCTCACTAGCTTTTCTTTAGGTAAATTTCTTGAAATTGTATCCATATAACCAAAATAAAGGATCTTGTCACATGGGAGGTTTATTTATTTTTGTACTTCTCTCACTCCATAAGAAGGTTACTGAATGACCTACATGCAAAGTGCATATTCTCATGAAACTTTATTTGAGTCTACAAACTGTCAAGGGACTGAGAAGTAAGATGTTTGGTTTTGCTATCTTTTTTGCTTTGTGGCACTTAATATTTGGAAGCTCTGTGAAGTCTATGTGGCTGCAAATGCTCTAGGCAATTGATTTAAATAACTTAATGAATAAACTCTGTATTTCCCATCCATTTTAGAGGCATCAAGAGGAAGGACCATGTTAAGCCATCAGAAAAGATGTAATCATTGTTTGAGCAGAAGATCTGTACAGCCACACAATTCCTGCAGCCACACAACTGATGCAAGAGCAAATGACTAAGAGTGAAACCCAAGAATGAGTGACTGACACTTTAAACCAAGTCCTTTTCCAACTTGAACGTTCTCCTATCTCAGGTCTGATTCAATGGAATTGCTAACTGAGATAATCTTGTCCCCAAATCAGGTCATTTTCTTTTGCAGTTACAAACCAGTGTTCAATGCATGCAGAACATTTCTACAAAGCTGTGTTAAATATTTATCTCCTATTCATAAACTCATTAAATATTTAGTGTTATTGAACTGCAGATGGTACATATATATAAAATCTCACTAGGATAGTCAAAGATAACAAAAATATACTATATTTAAAAATTTCCCTTAATACAGCATATGCCTGTGATTCCCTTCAAGAGTGATAATTGCCATGGTTCAGTAAAATACTTGAATAAAGAAATCTGTGCTATTTTCCTCCTTTCTGTAAACATAATGTAAATAAAACAGAAACAAAGTAATTGGAAATAAGGCCTCTGCAAATTATATGTTAAATCTTAGGGCAATTAACTTGTGGAGTACCAAAGACCAAAACTGAAACATCATTTCAGGTGCTTCAATACTCCTTCCAAAAATAAACATAATGATGTTTATTTTTTATGAGTATGTTAAATGACATGCTGGGGTAGAGGGACTGGATTAAACTGTGTTTGGTTTAGCAATAACGTACCCTACAAAGCTACTTCATGAAGTGTTATCATTTTGGATAACTAAGAAATAACATGTCCTGAGTGTATAAAACATGGTACACATCACATCTAATAAACTTCATTGGAAACTAATCAAAAGCAGACAATTCTGATAATAATTATCCTTCTTAATGATAACCTGCATTTAGACTGTACATAGTTAACATGGAAAAGCAGCACCCTGT
The DNA here is from genome assembly GCA_025447755.1 of Corythornis vintsioides. Classification (NCBI taxonomy): domain Eukaryota; kingdom Metazoa; phylum Chordata; class Aves; order Coraciiformes; family Alcedinidae; genus Corythornis; species Corythornis vintsioides. Next base: position 21,892 of record JAOEGS010015219.1, read on the forward strand.
CCAGAAAGATTAAGAATGAAATCTTACACAGGTCAAAAAATATCTAGATTTCAGGCTCTTGACTCATTTGTACCTCTTTAGATGTGTTTTCTAAAACACAGCACAGTTTCATATACCTTCACTTTCAGCAATGCTCTTCAAATACACTTATTCAATTACTATATATTTAGTATCTGTTCAGTCCATACAGGTAGATCATAGTTTTTCTTAAGAACCCAACAGGAGATTATAAATTATTAGCCTAGGCACATCTGTGACAGTCTGAAAATAGAGATCTAAGGTAATTCTCAGTTTTCTTTCCATCATAGTATCTGCTGGGGTTAGCATCTTATTTTCCCTGTAGCAGCCAGCCCTCAAAAGCCCTTATCATACCACTGACATGAAAAACATGAGCTGATGCTGTTTTGGACATAAATTATTCACGTGTGTGACTAGCTACTAACTTAGAACATCTGTTAGCTTATGGACACAATCTGCCAAAAATAATTTTAAACCTTGTTTTAGACAGGGGATGTAATGTGGGAATGAGTTTATTATAAATAACAGCAAAACAAAGTAATCTATATTTACATATATATTATATAATTCATAAAATAAATGAAGTAACATCCAAA
>JAOEGS010015220.1:0-21257 GCA_025447755.1 Corythornis vintsioides
CAGATGGTTTAAAAGAAAGTAATATTTAATTCAATTTATAATAGGTATAACACTTAAAATAATAAAATTAAATATCTTTAACATCTAAGTTTTGTGTGTCACTTTACCACCAGTAAAGCTTGTGGTTTTTCACATTAAAATATAATTGCTGGGATAAACATTTGCATGAAACTTTTATATCGTGTGTTCATTCAATCTTGAAGAAAACATTTGCATAGACTGTTAGTCTCAATACCCACAGAAACTCTACAGTTCTTTAAAGTGTTTGAGAGTTGTTAGCCTCAGGAGGAACAGAATGTTTGGGATAGCAAATATATAAAAGAAAAAAGAATTGTAATTACTTCTTCACATACTGAAGATAAAAGCTCTGTGCCACTCTTAGATAATGAACATTCTGTCTGCATTTGGTCTTACAGACATGTCTAGTCTCTTAACTTCATATTTTGTTTTCATGCCTTTTAAAAGTCTTTCAATGATGGCTGGTCTTTGTCACTCTTCAAGCTATGGAATATTTTTCCTGATGAGTGATCTCATCTCATTCAAATAAAAGTGAAATTGTGGATGTTATAATGGTATCAGAGGTAAGCTTACTGTTTCTAAACTTTATTTATTTATTTATTTATTTATTGCAATAAACTGCATTAACTAATAGAAAAGAAGTGGAAAAAATGTGAATGTCTGAGTGGAAAGGCTTACTAAGCCCTTCCCTAAGGGCTCAGCAACTGAATCCCTCCATAAATTACCTTTGCTCCTTTTTCTTTCTGACTCCTGCCATTCCTACTCACTGCTTCAGTAGTTTGTGATTTATGAACTGTGATTTATGATTCATGCTTTCATTATTTTATTTTGTAATCATTCATAAGAAAAAAAATACTTTCATTGACAAATTAGGCTATTTTTTTTACATTTATTTTTTTAAAAATCTTTTAACTTCAAAACTTGCAAACATACAGGAAATACAGAGACTTTTTCTTGTTTTCAATAGCAAAAATATTGCTTTTTGAGATGTATGTGAGAATTTTTCTTCTGGTTTTATTTTCCTTATGAAATGACAGAACAGTACAGAATTCTGTTTTACATTATGTGCTAATTTCCCCAGTGATTTTATGCATGTGTAATTTTCCCCTGTCCACCTGTGACAGTAATTTCTTACCATGCATATTGTAACCAGAATACAAATAACAATTGAAATTATATTCACCAAGTATAAGTGTCATCTGGTTCACAAAAAGAATTTTCTATGTCATAAACTAAAATTTCTTTAACATTTCTAAAAGCACCTGTAAAACAGGACCTTCATTTTTATATGCTTAGAAATATTCTCAATAAAATAGAAGAATTCTTTCTGATTGGAAGTCAGAAAAAGAACTTTTTGCACCATGCAAAAATACAAACATATTTTTACAAAGCTATTGACCTTTGAACTACATTGGAAAACATAAAGACATGTGCAATAAAAGAAAATACCATTCTCCGACTGTAAGTAAAACGCTATCTTCATTTCTTGTTAACAAAATCTTATTTCTACCCCTTTATGCTGCATTTTAGTTCATACATGCCTATTTTCCTTCCAGTCCTCAATCAACAAGTGCCCTTCCAAAAAGTAGGGGAGAGAAAATCTACCATTAAAATCCAGGATTCCTATTTTTATTGCATCTGCAGCTTCAAGTAGACTATAACTAGGAGTTCGAAGTGTACTTTTAATCAGTTCTTTTGATCCAAGGATTCAGAGCCACAATGTTCAATTGATATATTATTCAAGCCTCTGCTTAATGTTTTTTTTTTTGCATTATAACTACTGTAGATTCAAAGCAGATTTCTAGATAAAATGCAGTTTTTAAATAATGGAGAATTGAAAATATTTTCGTATCCAGTTTTGAATTCTGAATATCACTGTATTCATGTTATTTCAAGGAGCAGGCCTTATATTTTCACATACTAGGTTTGATTAAAATTGCCTAGTGAGATGAAAGGATAAAAAATAGCTTTCTCCATATTGATCACATCTTCTGATGTCAAATTATTTCAAAGAATCCAGTGTTTTAGAGTTTATATATCTGTCCTCTTAACTACAATTTTTCTGTTTTGTTTTGTTTTGTTTTTTAATTGTTTCTTTATTTTCCAGAATAGCTCCAGTATACCACATACAAAATGCTACTTTGCACCATGGGTGAGGTAATTTTTCTAAACTGTCTCTGAATAGGCCACATAAACAACTAATGAATTCAGTATACCACCCTTTAATTTCATTTAACACAGACTTCTAATCTCTGCTCCTAAATCTGTATTTACAAAAAGCTTACAAGTTGATGGAATAAATAAAGAATTATTATGGTCCTGGCTGCAGTTAATGGAGTGAATTAACATTTTGCCAGTAGAAGTAGAGGATAGCTTTGAATTTGTTAAACTATATGTGAACTACCCTGCTTACTTGAAATGCAGAATAACAAAGAACTCCAGCATTTCAGTGAAGCATGGTTCCAGTTCTCAATCTGTTTAATGATACGTCCTCAGTAAACACTGCTATGTTATGAGAATTTACACATTGCTTTTAATTTTTTTAAATGACATGTGAAATGAAGAAAACTGGGTAGTGCACAGATTCTTCTGATTCTTTTGTACGAAGATGTGGAGATGCCAAAACAGTCTTTAAGAGGTTCAAATATGAAAAAAACTTTTTAATTCTCACACTGAATGTTAGTAATAACGTTGGAACTCTTTTATAACATCATAATACATACCTCAAAGAGTAATTGCTATTTGAAACTTAAAATTTACTGTGATTACCTATGTAACAGAGGTTTTGGAATGTGGTCAGAATTAAAATGCACCTTGTAAACACAGGGTTATTTGAAGTATCTAAAAAGTAATGATGATATTGGGGTTGAATAATTGCTGTAAATCTGAAGCATGAGTACTTCTCCTACAGGACTGTCAGTTTAGTTGACCAGACTACTTCTGGGGAAAAAAAAGTGAAGATTTCACTTTATGTAGCTTTACATGTTGAAAATGCAAACGTCTTCATCTGAGCCAATCATATTTTTATTGTAAAAATTAAAGATCTATTCTGCCCCAGAATTTCAATGAGATTAATTTCTAGTCCATTTGTGTAGCCAGGAATAAATGCAGTAGCAGATATATAAGAAATTCTGGTAAATTGATTTACATTATGTGGAATAATGACTGGGGGTGATTTTAAAAATCAAAATCATATTAAAGTTACAGCATTGCTCACACATAAGGAAAGATATAACATGAGATAAGCTTTCAAGAGTAGGTTGCAACTGGTATGACAGGAATCCATTTCACAACGGTTCTCTAGACAATCTTGCTTGCGAGCAACAAGGGGGATGGAGTGGACTGAAGATTCCTTGGCCCTGTCCTGTGAGATTTCAACTTGAGATTGAACTCTCATCCTATGAGATGGGAACTTGATGGTACAGCAGAACTGATAAGCGGCCTGCTTGAGACCCTCTGCCAACAATATACTCATGGTCAATTTTTGTACTGGTCAGAATTGGACTAGACTTTTTTTTTTTCCTTTAAATTGAAATAATTATGCCTAATTCTTGTGGCTACAGCCTTCAGTGTGGTTCTAAGGGAGATGACCTCTTGCTCTTGTCAGGTATAGCAGAACTAGCTAGGAAGTGAAGATTAGTAGTTTGTGTCCATGCTGAAGAAGGCAAATGTAAACTGACTCTGTCATGTTGAAAATTCAAAAACTTCTTCTAGAGATTACCCTGCTCTGCAGTTGTGTTTTTGTTTTTTGGTTTTGGGGGTTTTTTTTATGTTTTGCACTGGTTTGTTTTTGTTTGTTTGCTTTTGCTTTTGTTTGTTTGTTTGGTTGGTTGGTTGGTTTTTGTGTGTTTTTTTTTTTTCTCCTGTTACCTGCTGTGTTATGCTTTAGCATCTTTTTTCCTTTCTCAGTAGTAGGAGCATAACGGTACCAGGCAGCCCAAGAGACATATATTCTAGTATCCACAATTAGTAATTAAGCTGTCAGTGCAGCATTATTACTGAAGCAACAATATGGATGTATTTCTTTCTAGTTACAGAATAATGCCTTGCAATATATGTGGATGTTTGCACATATATACACACACATGTATATATACGTGTATATATAGATATATGAGAAAGAGAAAAAGAGAGAAGCTATGTATTTCTACATCTATGTGTGAATATATATCTCCAATCATATACTACAACAACTTATTTATATATAGAGCACTGTATTCTGCACAAACTTGATAACTACACTACTGCATCTTGCAAATACAGGTATCTGTGGTCTTTTGTAAAATAATATTATCACAGGGTAAACTGTTCAGATAAAATAAATCCTGGACTTTATCTGTCCAGCTTTAAATGATGAGATGATTCTGTTATGTTCTGGGAAAAATAAAAAGGAAAAAAAAAAAAAAAGAAAAAAAAAAGAAAAAAAAAGAAAAAGAAAAAAACCCCTCAAATAATTAGAGTGACTCAACAGTAAGCACTACTAAATGAAATCTGGACTACATCTGCCCTGCTCAAAATTAAGGCATGTGTGGAAACGAAACAAAGCACAGAAAAATGTTAACAGCTTTACATCCTTTCAATACACTTGGTACAAGGGACAGAAGGCAATAGTAAACCAGATAACAAATGCCATTTCACTTTAGATAGGGAGAAAGTCAGAGAGTTTGGCTTAGGTAAACACAACCAAAAATATAATTGATAGCTTAAAACAAGGCTGCCTGCTAGGACTAGGATGGTTGTTCCTCTGAGGGTAGAGTGCTCATCACAGCCAGGAAGAGGCTTAATGGTTATGAACGTATATCCTTTACAAAATCCTGGCTCCTGTGGGTGCTGTAGAACAGACCCCTAGCAATGAAATCCCTACCCATCTGCTATAGCCATCCTGTCTAATAATTAAATATATTTATTATGCCATTGCCTAGTGTGATTCTGGTTTTGCAGCTACCCCACCATAAGTCATCCCATGGCAAAAATTAATGTAGTTTATCTTCTTAATTGATGATGACTGAACTAGTTCTGAAGCAGTCGAATTACACTTATCCTCTTCCAAATCAGCTTGCTGTTTTATTCTTCCTGAAATATCAAGTTGCAACTAGAAAACTTAATTGGGAATTATAATTTTGCACTATGAAATGGAATCTGGGCCTTGGTATGTGTATTTTTTCAAGGTTTGCTTTCTGCAAACTGGGAATGTTCACTCATTTTCCTCAAAACCATCTTTTGTTATGATAATATGACAATCTTGTTAAAAAGATTGTGATGCATTGTTATGACAAGGAATAACATGATTAAAGTGTAAAATGTACGTATAATGTAAAAAACATTGGACCTTGCAGTAATGTATTCTTCGTGTGGAATTTTCAACCATCTTTCTACCAATAGCAAAGGAATTAACATCAACATATGTGTCTGTGTTTTGCAGAATTGGGCCTTGAAAAAATCACAGTGGTCATCCTTCCAACTGTGCAGAGTGCAACATGATTGTAATGGACATATTGAAAATCTTCATTAAATGTTGTTACTGAGGACAGCTGTTATTCTCTAGAAGTTACTAAAAGACATTACTTTGAAACAAAAAGTAACTTCAGGTATAATTTAAGTTTTATGTTATGAAAGGATGAACCAGTTCCAATGCTGTTAAATCATATCTAATTTCTTTCAGCAACATATAATTTAGATTTTCTTGACCCTCGTGAGAAAATACTTTTAGGGCTGTTTGTTTGGTATGGCTTGTATTTTCCTTTTTTCCTTTTTATTTTTTCATTTTTTTTCCAGATTTAGAGATCCCACATGTTTAAAGTGCCTTTTACAGGCTCAGATAAATCTGTATGATACAAAACTATGCAAACAAGAAAACTTATTTTAAAATACAGAGGATAAAAAATAGGAAATAAACTTAAAAGAGTTTTTATAGACAAAACTAAAAAATATGTTCCTAAATAAATATTATCCTCCTGCAGATTTTATGAAAAACAAACACAAACCTAGACATTTAAATAAATTGATTTTTCATTTGTAGAATGATCATGAATTTATTACTAAATATGTTAAATTGTTAAAGAGCTTCAAAAAAATAAAAAATCCCAAAACAATGTTGTGCAACAGTATGATGTAAATAAAAATACATGGTATATCATATTCATTTTTCAGATAAGTGAAATCTTATTTGATGAGTAAAAGAGAAATAATGAAGTGGTTTGTCAAATTTTATGACACACTGGAAATCATGGTTTCAGTTACATAAGTGGGACTGTTTCTAAATTCCATTGTAGTATTTAATGCAGTTTTTGCAGTAAGATGATGAATAATATTCAGACATTTAGCTTTTTTTCTGAAGATGATCATATGAAACACATTTGAACACAATATGAAGATTTGGAAATAATAAACTTTTATTTAAGCAGCTTACTATTTATGAGGCAGGTCTCCTGAGTATAATTAGAAAAGTGTATGCTTTTTGCTCATTGTTTCTGACAATGTCTGTGAACTTTTCAGTTACTCTGCTACACTATTCATGTGATGACAACATACTTGCTATTGTCCAGATTAATCTAATTTTTCCATTTCTTACTAAAAAGTACAATTTCATTTTCTAATATTAGACAACAAGGTATCAAATACATTTCTGTATTTGTATAGTAAATACATAAAACTTAGATGCTGATGTTTTAGAATTCATGTTTACAAAGCCAAATATAATTCTCTTAGACTGTTTTCAGTCTAGGATATGTTTACATGATCTCTAAAGTCTTCCACTTCAAAGGCTAAATGAGTTCTTTGTAAATGGAATATTAAGGCAGGCAAATCATTTAATTATCTGGCTATTACATCAACACATCAGGATTCCTTCTGAATGTAGCCTGTTGATATTCTTCTGTCTTCTTTCCAGCTGGAAGTTTCTAGCACTCCACTGAATTTTACAGTTCACAGTAATCACAACAGTAGAGTCCATTCATAATCTTACACTTTGAAGGTCTTTCATATAGTGTAGGCCTAAACACCATACATACAAAAAAATTCTTCCAGACTGGAGTTCCAATAATATTTTTGGCTGTTCATTAAGGGAATTTTAAAATGTCACATATTTTTCAATGCTTATCATATGTTTTATTTACTTCTTATTTTCAGTATATAAATCCAGCCATGGATTCTATTTCAAATATTTTTTAAAAGTATCATTAGGCATAAATGTGCAATGTGAAATCACCATGTCTGATTGCATGTGTATTTCTGAGCCTATATTGCACGTAGAGAGGCAGCGAGACCAGCTGACGGGCTCTGTGGCGCCTGCATTTTTCTTTTGATCAGAAGGTTTCCTCAATGCGGGGGGACCCAGAGAGGCAACAAGGAGTGTCAGAGTCTTCAACTCTTGTGGGTGTTCTCATGAGACTGACACAGACAGGGGGCGTTTCTGGAAAGCCATGGGAGATTTAAATGCAGTGAAACCAGAAGCTGTCTTGCAGGCAGCGAGACAACTACAGCCATCATGGCAAAACACCATCAGCAGTGTATGCATGGGGTCTGGGTAAACAAACAAATAGAATAACAAAATAAAATAAATTTAAAAATTAAAACAAAACCAAACCCAAACAAAGTACTAACCAACACATAAAATAAATCAGTAATAAAATAATGGTCTCCATGCAGCATAAGTAGGCTGTGATCCTGACACTGAACAGGAGGTCCCACAGAAGAACATGATGGTTCAGGTCTCAGGCTGCCTCAGCCTCTCCCTGGCTCACAGTATGAGCAGGCTGATGATCTGCTCAGTTGAGCAGCACAGCTGCAAGGTGAGATTGAAAGGCTGCAAGCTGAAGTGAAAAGGTTTAGGAGCACCAGGGAGGTTGAGGAAGAGATTGACTGGTGGAGACAGGCTCTGCCCTCCCTGACACTCAAACAAGAATGGGAGAACCTGCACAAACCACACAAGGAACAGGGTACCCCCGGACCATCCCTGAGGCGAGTTCATTGGGTACTCATCACATAGTATAAATCAAAAAGTTCATGGTCAAGGCAGCAAGTAAACTCCTTCCTTGTCCACCTTCCCCCAACCCCCACAATAGGGAGAAATGGCAGCTTCCAACCCCTAACATTTTATGATTCTATGTGTTTAAATTATTAACATTTTTATTCCTTTCATTCCTTTGTTCAGAAAAAAAAAAAAAAAAAAGCAAGTATGTTCTGTTATCTTCCAAACTTGACAATGTGGAATTTGGCTTGTGGCTGTTAAGTTCTGTTTGAGCTACTTCTACTTTATGGTGACACTTGGCAAAACATATAACATGAAAGACTGACCTGGTCATGCCTCTCTTTCACTGACATATTCCCAGAGGCAGGGCATCTCTGAACAACAACTTCTTTTTAAGCTAGTTTTCTCATTTGCTCTGGGTGCCAAGGTTAAGTCCTTGAATAAGATACATCCAAATGACTCTCTTGAAGGTCTTCCCTGAAGGCTGTCTGCTGTAGCCTCTCTTTTTAAGAGGCAGAGATGATGAACTCTGCATTTTGTAAAGGAATTATGTTGTGAATTATAATGGAAACAAAAGGGATGAGTTGTCATGAGTGGTGCTTTTTTGTTGAGGTTTTGGGTTTTTGTTTTGTTTTTCCTAACTATTAGAACAATCTTTTCAAATACTTTTTCTTTTCAATGAGTATTGTTCATAGTCTGTACAATATCTCTTGATCAGATCTGGATTTTTGAAAAGAAGAATATAACTCCTGGAAAAACTATCAACAGATTTCTGGATTGGGTGTTTACTGGGGACAAGCAGCTCTCATGTACTTGTGTTTTCATTTGCTGATCATTTTCAGATCTTGCCATTCAAAGTTAGAAATGTGAAGACTAGCAAAAGCATTAAAAAAAAAAAGACAAGCTAAGAAGAATTTTTACACTATAATAATGAGAGCAGAGTTGTAAAAAATGAAACTTACTAACAGAACAATTATGCATGTGACTAATAGATACAGATAGTGTAGCATTGAGTAGAGGGGAAAGATCACCTCTCTAAACCTGTTCCATTATTTATTTATCTATATATTTATTTATTTGTTTATTTTCAGTAAGGGGACATGCCAGCTGATGTAGGACTTCCAGGTCTTTTTCTGCCAAGATACTTTCCAGGAGGACAGCTCCGATCATGTTGGTGGATGGAGTTGCTCCTTCCCATGTCCAGGACTTTGTACTTCCCTTTTTTGAGCATCATGATCTTCCTGTTAGCCCATCTCTCCAGCCTTTTGAGTTCCCTCTGGATGGCAACACTCTGGCACATCAGCCACTGATCCTAGTTTTGTGCCTTCTGCCAGAGGTAGCCCCTTGTGGAATTTTGTCTGTTCATATTTGTAATTTATGTGGAACAGATTCCTGAAGATGTCAGTTCTACAGCAGGATGTTCTATCAGGGGCATAATAAAAGAATAAACACCAGTTCCATCACTTTGATCCCCAGTATGACCAACAATATCTAACCTCTGAGAGGACTCAATATCTAAAACAATGGCCAAATATCCACAGAATATTTATTGATGTTTTGACCTACTTTTTTAGTATCCTGTTCCTTAAAAAAAGAATCACAGAGCCTGCCAGATGGCAAAATAAATTAAGAAATGGTTAACAACAATTAATCCAGCACACACACTAATAGTATTTGTATCAATTTTTAAATCATGTAATCTATCCAAAATGCAAAGGCACAGTCAGCAGCTCATATCAGCAGTGACATCATACTATAACTAAAGCTGAAAAAGATTGAACATAGCAGAGAAAGCAAAGAAATCAATGTGAAAATGGATGAAAACAACAGTATGGTGAGAAATTGCAGTTTAAACTGAGGAACAGATTTCAGGCACTGTTGGAAGTGAAAAGAGGTGAGACAGCACAGACTTACAGACTTGAAGAAAAGATGATGATAGCTAACTAGTAGTGTGAGTCAACCTGTATCTTTCACAGTTGGATACTGACAGGAATTAAGAATGGGAGAAGCCAAGAAATGAGATACTGAGAAAAAAAGAATCAAAATAAAACCCACAAAAAAAACCCCACAAAACAAACAAACAAAAAAAACCCTCAAAAAAACAAAACCAAAACATTGGTAGAAGAATCTCTAATTCTAAGTCCAGTAATAATGTAGGAAAAAAAATAATGAGAAACAACAAAATAAAAGTACCAGATTGGAGAAATAATTTAAAAAGTAGAAATAAAAGGATAATCATTATTAACAAGGCAAACTAAATTTTATATCAGAAATAATCAAAACAATGTACCTGTTAATGAAAGTTCTTTGTGGAAATTTGTAAAAATAAAATACACTGACCAGAGAAAATTTGATAAAAAGACTACAACTGTGTTAGAACAGATGGGCAGAGAGCTTCAAAAATCCACAAAATACCTTATCTCAGCACTGGATTTAAGTGAAACATGAACTAGATAGAACTCGCATTAACAACAGTGGAATAGTCTACCCAGGGAGGTGGTTGAGGCACCATCCCTGGAGATACTCAAGGTGAGGTTGGACAAGGTTCTGAGCAGCCTGGTCTAGTTGAAGGTATCCCTGCTCACTGCAGGGGGGCTGGACTAGATGACCTTCAGTGGGCTCTTACAGCCCTAGCCGTACTATGATTCTATGATTCTATAAGAAGCCATAAAGGTAACTAAAAAACAATCAGCAGTCAATATATTTAAAAACAACCAGATGTCTGGAAATAATCATATCATAGTGAATATTCTGAAAGTGTTTTCTGCTGTCAAATGATACATGAAAAAGGGCTACAACAAGGAGCCTGGCCACAGGGAGCTGTGACCCTCCAGTCTGGTAAATTATACTGTCAGTGCTAGTAACAGGTCATAGTCTTTATGTTGACTCTGTGAGGCCTCCAAACTAAGCTAGGTACATTTTCTGTGTACGTGCTTTGGTCTTGCCTGGAACTTTATCTTGGCTTCTTTACCTGTAACAGCAATTGCCTAATGACTAGGTAATAATGAACTTTATAATATAGCTGTGTTTGTGTGATACTGTCTCATTGCTGCAATTTTGGACTAGTATAGGAATTATGGACTAGTGCACCACCAAAATGCTGCATTGACAAGCACTAACTATTTTATATTCACAACAATGTTATATGAAAAACATTATTCACTTTCTATAAAGAATGGAAGGATCAATATTTTAAGGTCAAACTATCTGTCAGTTTTGAATGACCAATTAAAATTACATTCTCTGATGGTTTATAAAGCAAACAGTATTATGTATTAATTCTCTGTAGCACCTCATTACTTCAAATCTTATAATCCATTGATTTTTCAGTTACAGCTATAAGTAAGTATTCAGCAGATATTCAGCTCATATCAATGAGTTCACTGACAAATACAGGAAATGAGAAACACCAGTATTAACAGGTTTTCAAATCTGTTTAAAAAAAAAAAAAAAAAAATTTCTATCTAGTGGTAAGTAAAGCACAGCCAAAAAAAAAACAACCAAAAAAAAAAGGAACCTAATAATGATATAGAACAAAAAGGTCAGACTAAAAGTCTTAGAAATGCCTAAAGGCAAACACTGTTTATTCAAATACTGTGTATTCATTGAAAATTTACAGTTGTTATGTCTTTTTGTTTGTTTGTTTTGTGACAGAGTTTGTATGTAAAAAAAAATAAAATAATACATTAGTAATTCATCTTTGTGAGACGGGTAAACTTAGAATCTCAGTCTTCCTAGGTGTATGTTCTTAATTTTGAGAGTGCCCTGTCTATGAATTTGCTCCGGCATTTGAGGAGTTTGCCCATTCAGAGAATGGGAAAGGAGTAAGGAGGACTATGTAGAGTTGCACTGACAGGTTGAATACCTCTGTTTAGGCTTGTTAAAGTTTTGGGAAGTATAAAATGAAATGCAGTTATACAGTACAAAAGAGAGAACAAACACCCTGTGAAAAAAAAATATGAAAGGACAGGTTTTCTTTCTGCAATTCATAGGAGCATGACATTATTTGCAATTGAAGGAACAGATCCTATGGCTCAGGAAAGCAGAAAGTTTTTGTTACAGCTGACCTAAATTTCACTACAGATACTTCTGATGGAAAGAAAAAGGATATGTTAGAGTCACATTGATATGTCAATTGGACAAAAGACACATAAGGTGCTTCAAGTGCTAAGTTGAATATTGAATAGCCTGGTAATAACAGCTTCATAAAATATTTTCTCAAATTTTCAGCAGAAAATAAAAAGATATAAATTATTAGAAAATCAACTATTTTAAGTTTGACATTTATAAAGATGAATTACCTTGGGAATTCCAATAGATTACAAATTTATTTGACTTGCAATTGTTCATTTCTGAGATTTCTAAGATACTGATATTTGTGGGCTGTTGCTCACAAATAAAACTGAAGACTGGTATGGTAATGTGCAGCAGTAAACAGATTTTTCATTATTTCTTGTCACTTTAACAGAGATTATTATAAAATATTTATTTACAAAGAATGCTTCAATGAGAAAGGACCTATCATTTTTATTCAAAAATATGGCAGAATAGTCAGCAAACATTTTGGTGTCATATTGCTGATTTATCTTCATACCTTTTTTCTCTTTTTCTCTTTTCCTCTAGAAAGTTTGGATTAGAAAATCAAAGATAAATAGTAATGTATATGTTCATACATTATCTTTGACTAATTTCAAGGAATTTTCAAGAATCTAAAGTAGACAGTACAGGTAAGCTAGAGTCCTCTCATTGTTTTGGGTGGGAGGATCTCTAAGAAAAAAAAAACAAAATGAAGGCAGGGGCAAGGCAGTACACAAGTTGCATATTCCTATTCTCAACAATTTAAAGGAGGATTATACTTTCATGAAACTTTTTTTTTTTTTATATACTGCCACAAACAGGTTCTCCATCTCCCATAAAATGCCATACTTAAATAGAACTAATTACCATTTAGTATTTTCACATAATTTTCTTGCCCTTGGAGTTTTGTGTTCTTTTCTTAACTTTATGTCCTTAAATGGCTTCAAGAATTGATTATTTTGTTAAGGTATACCTCTGTGGTTTGTTTGGTGTTTGTAAATTTTCAAGCTGAAACTGCTTTTTTCAGTTTTTACTTACAAAAAGTAAAACACAGAATTAGCTTACTATGTCTAGCTTTAGCCATGACTTGAAAAAATCTTTTCCTTTAAAGGTGCAACAAAACCAAATCTGAGCCTGTAAGATATAAAATATTCATGTTAATGGCGAAAAAAAAAAAAAAAAAAGTGAAGAAAAAGTGAAGAAAAAGTCCCAAGTTCAAAAACTGCAAAGCAGATAATTCTGACATGGACGTATCAGCGTACTTCAGGATGGAGTATTATTTCAATGTCATATATTTCCTGGAAGTTATATCTTGCAGAGCAACTCTAGTCCAAACCAAGATCAATGGTATATAGCTTTTATGTTATAGCTCATATATTTGGCTAGAAATTATTTCTACATTGGAGATTTTGCAGCTTACATAGAAAATAATGAAAGATGGAAGAGGAAAAGAAGAAAAAACAAAGGTTTTTTTATTCATTTCTCATTTAGGGAGTTGAAACTTGAAGTAAATGACTGGAAAAGCTTTCAGAAAACTGTGTTGATGTCTAGAAATAAACGCAAAAAAATCTGTTCAGTACCTGTCAACAAGATCATTAAGTATGAAGAGTGCGAAGATAACCTAGACAAGTGATCTAAGGCTATGAACAATGGTACAATGAGGAAACAATAGGTTATATCATAACAGCAACCCAAAAAGCACATTATACCTCTGAAAATACAATTGATTAAATCACAAAAGAAGGGAAGAGATGAGTAGCATCAGGATAGAGAGTGGCATAACTACTTCCCAATATGAAACATAAATTTCAAAACTGAAGTCCTCTGAGTACCTATATGGTAAAGTGTCCTTTCAACTATAAATGAATCTGAATAAATGCTGGCCTACATTTTTAAGTACTCTTTTTATTGTACTGCCTACTTTATATAAATCAAGTTCAACACTGATATAACAGATAACAGTATCTTGCCTTACAATATTTAATTGGTGGCATTTAAGTAATATATTTCAGAATATAATACTATAGTTCTGATTTTCATTGTTCCACACACAATAAACCTTAAAGAGATTGCATGTAAATGTTATCTTTGATCTTTGCATTAAATTAAGAAGAAACAATATTGTCATCTTGTATATAAGGAAGAAATTGAGTTGTGCAAACAAATTGAGTTGAATATGTACAATAGTAAGACAAAAGCAAATGAACTGCCATTGTTCATGAAATCCTAGCTGTGCGTATGTTTTTACTTCTCTATCTCTGAATAAAATGCATATCATTGTGATGACACTACAGAGATACAGCTAGTCCTTAATTCTCTATCTCTCATTTCCTATACTCAACAACTGTGAAAAGAGTTTCAACTCTGAAGTGATACTGAAAAAGAAAGTAGCAGGTGCAGGGTGCCCATCTTGCATCACATAGCCTTCTTTTCTTTCTCCAAGGTAGGACTGTGAGTAAGAGCAGTCAGCTTGCCATATGGTATTTTGTCCCAAGGGAGCAGGAGAGAATTTTGGTGCTCATTCACTGGCTTTTGAAATTACTGGTTGTCATTTTGCTGATCTTAGTAGGTGCAGGACTGAATATTTTAATTATGGTCCATCAGTCAGAGAGGAAATTTAAACTGGCAGGATTTTTGTCTTCACTAATGGCCAAAATGAACAGCAATATATAAACCTAGGCACCCTCTCTCACAGACTATTTTTCACTGTATTATGCCTTGTCTCTGATTACCTCTATAAGCACCCAATTAAATGCCTCAGAGGGTTAGAGTTCTTATTTTGGATGGCTGTATAACATTTTAGTCATGACATTACAGTGACATAGACTCCATAACTGAGGATGCGGGGATGAAAGAAGTTAATAGGTAAAAGCACCAGAGGACACAAACAGATTTATAGTACCATGCGAATCTTTAAAAGTATCAATAGCTCAGGCTTCAGTTTCCTGTGGATCTATGATTCTGTATATGTTACATGCCTGAATGTAGATCTTCAGCTTCCCTTCTGCTTAATATATGTTTAAATTTATGTTTAGGGAGGTTGACATTTCTAAATCTATTTTATTCTTATCCTAGATATAGCTCCTAAGAAGAAATTTATATTTATCTTGTTGAACACAAAAGGCAGACAATTACAAGTATTTCAGTAATTTACTTGCGCAAACTCCATCTGTTAAATTTTATATATTATTTAAACAAGTTATTTTGAAATACACTTTTCATTATCCTTGATAAAAATAAATTTCTGACTGTGTATGAAATTTGTTTTGTTGGACAAGAAATGTCATGCTGCAGTGCCTGGTTCAGCCTCTGTGTAAGGAACAGACAAGAGTAACCCATGAAATTCAGCTGCGCACTCTGCGCATACTCATACCCTTCCTTTTGTCTATAGCATACCAGTACTTGTAAGTCTGGGCTGTCATTGCCTGCTGCCAACATGATTCTGTGCATAGGAAAAACAGTACATATCTCATGCACTGTATATGCCTCCCTGCTCTTCCAGTGATCAAATCTTTCATTTTGTCAACTATTTTAATAGATTCTGTCCCTCAGGGAATCTCTGTCTCATTGAAACAGTCTGCCTATTTTCTTTCTAAATAGAAAATGTGTCACACATGTCTCAAACACTAATAGGGATGGCATTTAGTCTTGTTACGGTCTCTTGATGAGAATAACCTTCTCAGAAGGATGAAATGACAAAAGAAGATGGAATGACATAGCTCTCTTCTCCTAGCACTCACTTATACCTTTCAGTAAATTAGTCAGCCTTTTGAGAAATCTTTTTGTTTGTAGATAGAATTGCTAAAGGTATATTTATGGCTGTCTATAAATAGTACCACCATCACCAGCATTTTTTTTTTCTTTTTTTTTTTTTAAATTATACTATCTCTTTTGTGTTGAATGTATGCTACTCATGGTTGGCATTGACATCCTTTAATTGACTGGATTTCAGTAACTACTGTCTTCATTAAAGCTTAGTTTCATAATGGATTTTTTTCAGAGGTGACCTGATAAATCTCTTAACTTGTATTTATGTGAATTTTATCTCACTTTTTTTTTACTGTCTCTTGCAGTGCTTATTTACAAATATTTAAAACTTCCAGACTACAATCATATTATTTTACCAAATAGCATGATTTTATCAGATATAGAATACACCACCTCTGTTTTATGAACTTTTCTCAAAAATATTTCTTTTTCAACAATTAATTTAAGACATTATGGCTCTGAAAGTTAACAAGACTCAGATAGTTTTACTCCCTTTAAAAAGAATTTTAATTTATTCTAAACACTTAAGTGTTTTAAAAATGTTCTTTATTTCTAAATAATTAAATTTCTATAATTAATATATATGCAATCTTTTCTGTCAAAGCAAATCACTAACTTAAGCATCAATTAATATTAAGTATAGCCCAAATATTAATTGCATAGGCTCTTTTCAAATTACAAGTTCACATAGTGAAGAGTAACAGTTGCTTAGGGTGTCATAACGCATAACCTTATGCAAATATCTCTAAGTCTTGCAAGTCACAGACAAAACATTAAAAAAACACCCACAAAAATGGATAAGGCAGTTATCATGCTTAATTTTGTTTTTATTTTTCTCCATTATCCACTGTATATATTTAGATTAATTGAAAGATTTATTAATATACTTTAGATATAAGACCATAGAATTAATAAAATAGCTATGAAAATTTTAGAAACAATTCTATGGAAGTGGTTCTTTATTAACAGAGAGAGGCCAGAGAAGAAGTTTTCTGAGACCTCTAACAGAGGCAATCCTGGCTGAAAGAGTAAGATTGGTCTTGATTATGCATTCTAAATTACTAGCAGAATATACCAAAACCAAAATTAGTATGTAACATGTATAATATGTCATGAGGAGGTGCTTGCATATATATTTATTTACATGGGAGAGTTTGTGATTTTATGTGGTGTGGCTCAGCGCCTAAAGCCAACACTTATACTAGCATATTCTGCAATGAAATAGCCGTGAATCTGCAGACAAATAGTCATTGCTAAAGACCTAATGTCAATACTGTACAGGTTTTGCAGACTCACTTAACTTCTAATCTTGTCATACAGACTAGACCCTATTTCATCTGAACTAGAACTCTAATGGAGACACTTGTAGAGCACACCAGATGACAGCATCACATCTCGTACAGACCTCCTGGGTGACCTTATCCCAGTGACTGTATATTTTATGCTGTTTGTTCCTCTCTAAAATAAAAATACACTTAGGGGGAGCATTACCATTATGATTAGACCACTGATAGTAATAATAGCTGAAAAGTGGAATGATAGTATTATTCATGTGTAGGAGAAAAAACTGCAAATGAGCAACAGATTCTTTCCCATCTCTAGATTACTTTTTTTTAGTGATAATATAGGAGGAAGTGCATTAGTAATGGCAAGTGTAGTATTTGCTGAAAGCTGTTCTGTAAGGGAGAAGAGTGCCTTAATCATTGTGTCTATACTTGCTATCCATCCTCAAGAGAATAAGACAAAGATTTTCACTATTTAATAAAGAGAAAAAATAAACAGACAGGTGAAAAGCAGATCTGCAGTCTTTGTCAGGATAAAATTCTGCTTAGAAACCTGGACCAGATGGTTCTTCCCTCCTATGTTTGAGAGAGAAGGATTTGTGTATAACCTTATTTGAATTAGTGGGAAAACTCATTACTCTGCTTCATAGTAATGAAGGTTACAAAATCATGCGGTTTGGAAAATCAGAGTATTTTTTTTCTTGAATGTATTTGTTCCTCTACTATGCTACCATAGAGCTTATGCATCTTAACAGAAGAAAGGAGCATTAGGATGCCAGTGAACAACTCTTCCTGATACCATTTTTTGATATTGCTTATCAGCAATTATCAGAGATAATTTTCTTCTTTGTAGTTGGTGTAGTGCTGTGGTCTGTATTTAGTTTGGATTGGCTTGGATTTGGTTGGATGTAGTGTGAGAATAATGTTGATAACACATTGAAATTTTAGTTATTGCCAACTAGCGCTTATCCTAAGTTAAGGATTTTCAGTTTCCCATATTATGCCAGTGAGAAGATGCACAAGAAGCAATGAGGAAGCATAGCCAAGACTGACTCAAACTAGTCAAAGGGATATTCCACAGAAAGTCATTTTTAGGATATAAAATAGTGGGAGTTGGCCAGGGGGCATAATCACTGCTTTAGAAATGGCAGGACATCATCAGAAGGTGGTGAACAATTACACTGTCTTTCACTTACTCTTTCTTGGGTTTAATTTCTCTCTTTTTGTTATATTTCTCTTTATTACAGTTAGTAATATTATTCTGTTTTATTGCTATTATTTATATTATTCTATTTTATTTTTGTTCATTATTAAAATATTCTTAACTCATGAGTTTTACTTTTTTCTAATTCTTCCTATCCCACTAGGAGAGGAAAGGGGTGAGTAGCTGCACTGTTAGTTGCTAGCTGGTTAAACCATGACAGGTGTCATACATCAAATAATTTAGTGATCCCATGACAATGGCAAGAAGCATATAAAGTCCAGGTCCCTTCTATGACTCACAGTTTAAATTAGGTAACAGTCAAGTTAACCACAGCAGCCTCTTGTTTAGAAAAGAGGTCAGCTCTAATTCTGCTTTCTTTGGAGCTGTGCCTGTGCATGCGTATGTGATACCTGCTGCTTAGTTCCTTTTGTAACTTGTTGCAGAGTAGTATAGATAAGCTGCATTCATTTGGTCTTTTTAAATTCAAAATCATGGTAACAGGCAGTCATCTTTTTGTATCTCATCAACAAAACCAAAGGATTTTCAGCTTAATGGAATTCTGCATGTTTATGGTAGATACATGAATCGAACAATTTTTATGTTCCTTGTGCTTGCACAGGCAAAGAAGGCTAAATAATCACTTGAGATAATCTTGAGGAAAAATCTTCACTGAAGAAATGGTCTGAATGCTTTAGAGACACTAAAGCATTCATCAGAAACCCCTTCTTAGAGATGCAAATTTTATTTTATTTATTTATTTCAAGTGCATCTATAGAAACTAGAGAAACCATATTGAATAAACAGTGATTTTATGGTGAATGACAACAAGATCCCTACAGAATAATCTGCTGTACAGTAAATGAATGACAAGTGGTTGACCTTTTTTGAGTCTACAACCAGTTTACAAAATTTAAGCAAAATCCCCAAATAGTTCTTGCCAGGAGAAGCAGAGAATTTGCCTGGTAAACCTGCTTTACACATATTAGATTTGAATATTTGGGAAATCCTATTAAAAGTCTTGAAAAAACTGAGTTCAAAGCTTTTTAAGTGTTTGCTTACCTCCAGGGGAAAGTATCTACCCTTATTCATAGGGAGAAAAAAAAAGTAAAGAAAAAAAATATAATTAAGAAAACAACAACACAGCAACACAATATCATTTGCATTGGGCTATTAGCTATGTTTCTAAATATGAAGCTTACTAGTATATGCTTCTGATGATGTAAACATTCTACAAGATGTATCATGATTAACTTGAAATATAGACTAATTATAGTTTAAAATTATTCTCTAATTATCTTTATAATCTGGTTACAAAATGCCTGCATATAGCATAATCAACCACAATAATAGCAGCCATTTTTTAATTTTGTGTTTGAACATCTCTGTCTATATTTATAAGCAGGTAAAACACCCCATATATATAAATATATATTTGCTAATAGATATAGAAGCGGCATAGAATGACCACAAAACATGAATCGAAACTCCTTCAGCTGCTTATGTAGTAACATTGTTTTTTCCAGTTATAAAACCAAAAACTTTAAATAACAAAGAAATTTAAATCACTGTGCTCCTGCCTCCATATCTAGATGATTATATTTCACTTAGTGAAATTAGCATCTCTACATAGTTCCACAGAACATATGCAAAACTTTGCTTCAGCTGTATCAGAAGTTCTTACACAAGCTTTTTTTTTTTTATTTAAATAAATATAGTTCAATTTCAAATGTGATAGAGAAAATTTGTCCCATTCTTTGTTTCATGACCAAGATGTAAGTGTATAATTTTTGAAATTTTAATTAAACGTGAAAGTCTGTTTAGAAATAATTTCAGTAGAATCCAATGCCCCCTGCTAAGTCCAGGAGATACTATTATACATCTTTTGAAGTGTAAAGAACAGGGAAATTAGGGTAACTGACATCAAACTGTTGTGGGCATCTGACTTGAAAATATTTTGCTATGCAAGCAGATCTGTGTATGGTTATCTTCAATCAATCTTCAAAATATTCCAGTCCTATGCTTCCAGACTGACCATGCAGCACATGGTCATGTACTGATGTCTCTTTTGAATTTGAATCCTGATGAGCCACAAGGTTCTGAAGCAAATCTCCCCCTTTGCTATACTTTCTGTGAATGAGCTCATTTTGCAGCAGTCTCGGAAAATATTAACTGGATCCCACATGATTACCCTAAATTGGAGAACGTGTCATAAGAGTGCCACTGCTGTGCTCCAGCTGCAGAAGTTTTCAGTCCCTGGGACCAGATTGCACCAACTATGAATACTCTTGAACCACACATAGAATACATGTTGTGTCACCAGCACCAAATATCTGCCAGGCCCATAGGCATGTTTCTCATAATGTGCAGTGCCTGTATTGGCAGCAGAAATAAATCCTTCAGTAATAACAAGCAGTGGAATCCAGAGAGCTGAACAAATAGCAGTGCTTATTTTAAGGTGGGAGGAATATGTTTTCTCTGTTTTATATATTTTGGTTCTTCAAATTTGCTAGAAGGTCTGCTAGTTCGCTTGTTGAAAAAGAAATTATAAGTACTTTTTTTCCCTTCTTGTCATCACCTACCATATTTGTTACTTACATTCCAAATTCTTCAGTGAGTAAGGCAGGAGCCCTACTTACAAATAATTCCTTCCCAATGAAATAGTCTTTGTAGAGCACTATGTTGTTCAGTGAAGGAAAAAAAAAAAAAGAGAATGAGAAGTTCTGTTTCACTTGTCTCATCTTTAGTCATGTATAAATCTAACATCTATTCCAATCTAATTGTCTAAAGAGAGGTATCACATAAAGGAAAATAACTCCATATACATATATTTTTGAACTGTCTACAGAGATAACCTACATGCTACATAGGGACTGCGTGGGGACAGGGGTGCCCGGGGATGGGGATGCCCAGGAACAGGGGTACCCAGAGACAGGAGTAC
>JAOEGS010015220.1:27041-55737 GCA_025447755.1 Corythornis vintsioides
ACATTAATATATATTTAATTATGAAAAAATAATACTGTAAAAATTATTATATAGCATACTAATGTAAAAGTATGTTCCATCTCTACAGTCTTCATCCCAGCTCCTGAAATCTGCTTTTTTTTTTAAAAAAAAAAAAAAGTGTTCTGATCTATTTTGTCAGATAGGTTGTCCCATATTTCATAAAATAGAGAAGTCCTGTTAACACAGACTACATCTCCAGCCGTGCTAAAAGACACTTTGAAGACATATTAGTAAGTGAACAAGCCAATGTGAAAGGGGTATCCTACCAAAGGTGATTTAGCTTTTTGCTCACTTAACAATAATAAAAAAGAAAGTGATTTGTCCTATTATTGAACACCTAGAGCATACTTCAGAAGGAAGTATTCTAACATAGTAGGCAAGTCTGATGCTCAATAAGAATTGCCATGGGCATGCACAAGGTCAGCAGGTGAAATTAATGTGTATATTGCCAAGTTAATCATAGAGTCAGACTAGATAAAAATATTGTTCTGCAAATATCTTCCTTGGTAATTTAAGTTATATTTTATTTATACATACAAATACATGTTATTATACAACATAAGTAATCATATAAACTGCCTGTTCTTTGTCTGAGTTCTCCTGCTTATACATACATAGGAACTGTCTGTCTGAAATTTCATGGAAAAGTACATGTTCAAAATATAAACTAAAGATTAATATAACCAGAGGTATATTCTTTCTAAACACCTACATATGACATGAACAATGAAGATCTGTGAAAAACATTTGCAATAAATCACAACAGCTCAACTACATCTTGTAAGAGTTTTGAAAGGTTTTGCCTTGAAATATATTTTGCATTTTCAAAAGCCAAAAAAACACTACAGTACACAGCAATGTCAAATTAGACATAGGCAATGGGATAATTTGCCAAGTAATTTGTCCACACTAATCCATAGGGACTGGAAGTTTAAAATATAAAAGAACAGTCATTTATTGCCTGTTTATGTGGAAACAACATAAAAAAAAAAAAAAAAAGCAATTCTATATGAAATAAATAACTAAATCCTGGAATAAATTAGTATGCTCAGGAACTCCTTTCTGGTATTTAGAGAGTGTGGCTGTCCATATGCAAACCCAAGCTTTTCCAGTTACGTGTACCTTTCTGTTCCCTTCAATTAAAGTTGATACATTCATTGATTACGTAAAAACACTTAGTCTCTTTGGTTCTATAGATACTCCACCTATGGACGACTCTCTGAAAAGTAGTATTTCTTAAAATCCGTTATGTATTTATTCCATAAGTGATGTACCTTGCCTCAAAGTAGTGTCCTTCATCTGATACCATAGATTACATGAAATCACCCAATTCAGTATTGTACTAATTATCTAAAATAGATAGTTCTGCCTTCCCAATCTGAAACTCCTCTTGGAATCTAAAATAAATTTTGTTTGTTCCACCTAGTTGGAAAAATCAGCTTCTGTGGACTTGATCTTGAAAATTATATCAGGAACTATTCACTCTTTGAAGAAAGAGACAACCAATTTGGAAACAATAGAGATAAAACATTTAGAATGATCTCTTGAATTTTGTTTCTGTAGTCACATCTATATGAGTACACTAAATGCCTGACACTGAGACCAGCTAGCATGGCATAGCTTGTGCCTAGGATAGCAGTTTACTCTGCCTTAAAATCCACATCCCCACTGCAAGCTACTTGGCACAGACCTCAACACAGAACATATCCTGCAGGTATTTCTATGCACCCACCCATATGACTCAACAGCATGTTATGCAGCACACCTCTCTGTCTCACATGACTCATATTGCACATGTAGTTGTTTTAAGGGGCCCCATGCCCACATTGTCAGAAAGAAGTTCCTGATAAATGGTCTCTCACCATGCTTATGTCATGTAGCGATACCTGACAATAGATAATGAGTTCTCTTCTTCATCTTCACCTAAGACCAACCCACGTCTGGCCAAAACTGAGACAATCAGTGACAGTGGCAGTATCTTTCCACTAAGATATTTAAGAAGCAGAAAAACCTGCTGGGCAAGCTGTAGTGGAGGAAAGGAGTGGGATGTGAGATAAACAACTATGCAGACACCAAGGCTTGTGAAGAAGGAGGGAGGGAGGTGTACTGGAGGAGAGATTTTCCTGCAGCTTGTGGTGAAGACCATGATGAGGCACATTGTCTCCCTGCAGCCCATGAATGTTAACAATGCTGTAGGCATCCACCTGTAGCCCATGGAGGACCCCACATAGGGACAGGTGGATGCCCAAAGGAGGCCAGGATTCTAGGATTCTAAGTCCTAGATTGTCTGTTTCTGAGAGGACTACACCCCATGGAGGGGACCCATGGAACAGTCAAAGAACTACAGCTCATAGGAACCTTACATTGGAGAGGTTCATGGATTACTATCTCCTGTTGGAGGGACCCCACATGGGAAGGGTGTGAGGTGTCCTTCCCCTGAGAAGGAAGGAGTAGCATAAACAATGTGTGATGCACTGACTGCAATCCACATTCCTCACCCCTGTACACCAGAAAGGGGAGGAGTGTTCATCCTGAAGAAGAGGCGGCTTAGGGGCATCCTTTCAGTCTCCATAAACACTTGATGGGGAGCAGTAAAGAAACTGTAGCCAGACTCTTCCGAGATGTGCCAGGACAAGGAGTAATGGAAACAAATCTAAATAGCTGAAATTGCATTTAAACATAAAAACATGTTATTATGAGTGTTGTCAGAGTGAAATGAATTGTCCAAAGTCTCTGTCCTTTGAAATCCAACAGGAAAGGACCTTGAGAGACCTGTAGTACCTGACCCTGCTCTAAGCAGAGGGGTTTGGACTAGACATTTTTCAGAAGTGCCTTCTCAGCTGGAGTGATTCTGAGATTCTGCAACTCCTAGCACAGAAATGACTGTCAGGCACTACTCCATGTCTCACCATGCACCTGTATTTCTGGAAAAGATTTCTCTGAGGGCTGGCAAGTCTGTGATAGTCCCAAAAGAAAAACCTGAAATCCCCAGGCCTAGGTGGTAAGCAGCAAGGGACATAGGGCTAAAGAACCAGTACAGCTAGATGTAAAAGTACATTGATTTGTGCCAGCATGTTGACAATGATCTCTAGATAAAATACATGATAATTTTACTTAAAAAAACCCAACCCAAACCAAACCAAAAAAACAACAAACCTATTACTCTGCAGTTATTTTAGGAAGGTTGGTTTTTTTCCTTATCATGTTGTTTTGTTGTTCATAATGTGATATACCTATCCAAAGAAAAAGTGCACACTCCCTGTGCACTTGTCAATATCCCTGAAGGCTAAAGTGAGGGACGCCATCAGATATGGGCACAGCAAACAGAAGCAGCTCACAGATGCATCAGTTTGAACAGCATTTTGTGCAGAAGAGTATATGGAACTGAGCCAGCAACTAATGAGGACAGCATATGGGACTGCTCAACATCTAATGATATGCCACAGAGCATGAAACTGAAACCCCAACATTCTGCCTTTGATCCTGGTCTGTGTGTTTCCAAATCCAGTTCCAGAATCCAGTTCCTAAACCCAGTTCCCATGTACCGTTGAGTCCAGTATGGGACATCCCCTGTGCCTGTTCCACAGCATCAATGGTGATGATGTTAATTGCCATCAGGGGGACTTTGGTTCAATACTGGCTTTGTATATATGTGTATATGTTGCATTTTATTATCATTAGTTCATTAAAACTCTTCTATCTTTTCTAATTGATGTCTCCCTTATTCCCTTTCACTTCCCCTTCACAGAGGGAGGCCAAGAAACAGAAAGCATCTTTTATAGGTATAGTGGATGGCCCTGAACCTAAACCTTCTCTCACACACATATACGTACACTAATAAATGTGTATATTATGCATATATGCATATGTTAATATTTTATTACATATTAAACATATACATAAATGTGCCTATATATTTATTTGTATATATATATATACCTACTGTATAAATATATACAAATTCAAGAAAGTAATGTAGCACAGAATTGATAAAGATAGAGAAATTCAAATAGCTAAAGTGAAGACAAAAGAGTGAGCAGGCAGTGTTCTAATTACTGTATTATTAGTGTATTGTGTTAAAAATAAATGCTTAATTACTTTTAGAATGAAATGAAAATTCTGTGATGAGACATGAAAGGGATTTTCCATTTTAAATAGCAAGAATGTATAATAAACAGCATTATTATCAATGAAAATATTTTCATGCTTTCTACAACTTCTAAATGTGTTCAGAAATCTGGGTGAACTTGCATCATTGTGTAGTCTCCAATTAAAATGATGAGGTTGCTATACACTTCAAAGGAACATACAGTCTTTTACTTTAACTGTGAGATTTAGAACTGGTTATTATCTGATGAGTAAAAAAAAAAAAAAAAAAAAAACAAACCCCCAAAAAACCCATGCTTCTGAAAATTAGGAATAATCTCTAGTAATATATTAAGTGATACTGTTGGATATTCTTTGTGACATGCCAGAATTGCCATTTTACAAACAGTAAGTAAGGTAATCCATGGCGTTTGTATGTACCTACTGCATTGGTTGTGTTGTAGAGACACAAAATCATTTTATGTATTCTTTTTCAATTACTGTGTTCTTAGTATTGGGAAAACACTTTCAAACTTGTCTAAGGTACCACAAGCAGTTAGAATTTCTTTCACTCAGGCTATTTTGTATCTCAGTGCCAGCCCTATTAATATTATCAGGTATATCAGTATAAGCTCTATAGAATTTTCCAGCCTTTCAAATGCTGTAGGACTTCCATCTGTCCAGTGGTCTTCTCTATTTACATTCTTGGATAAATAATGGAGTCTAGACTATTTTCTTTAACAAAGACCAGGAATCATTTGCTGTATAATTGTTAGGCTCAACTGAAGTGTAACTAAAGCTTCTCTTCAAAGATCTCTCACCACATGTCCTCTATCTATCATTCCCCATATTGTTTACTATTTTGTAGTTTTAATTGAGGCATTTCTTAAACCCAGATGGATTATTAGGCTGGTATTAAGTACCTTTGTAAGAGATTAAGACTTAGTAAGAGTTTTCAGTGCTAAGGTGATGTATTAAATACTTCTCTGCATGCTGCATGCTTTGATGTATATATGTAATTCATGTTGATTTTTTGGCTTCTTTTTTTTTTAATTTAACACTAATGATAATTTAAAATGGTAAAAACCCCCATGCTAGAAACTTGCTATTTGACACCATAGCAAAAATTAATTTTTAGATAGTATTGCTGTGTACATACATGCATATTTACATATACACTCAAACAGACAAATTCACAGATGGCTGTGTGTCTTTTGGCTATTATGCGTACACTGAATACAAACTAAGGTGTTTTAGTATGCTAAGTTGATTTTTACAAGCTGTAAGCCTAAAAGGTACATTGAAAAGATTCAGACATCTTCACTAGGATGAAGTTATTATGTACAGAAAAAACACTTTGGCAAACCTTTTGATAATGTGTAAATTTAAATCAATTTTGACATCACATTTTACTCATAATTAATATTAACTCGGGTGATTCAGAGAAGAATGATTTTTCAAATCTGGTATTTCATGTATGAGAGCACATCAAGCACTTAGAAATCATAAAAAGTCAGAAGAACAATATTGCTCATTTGTTCATCATTAAAAAAAAATCTATACTTTTATACTTTTTTTTTTTTTGAGATAGCTTTTAGATCTGAAAACAAAATCATAAAAAAAATTGGATTATGCTACATTTTTTATTTGGTTAATATATCTGGTATAGATAATGCAATCCACTTTTTTTTTTTTTTTTTTTTTCTCCAAGTGTGGCTGGGAAAACGTTGAAAGCTAATACAAATGTCACATTCCTCTCATCTAGCACTGACAACATAAGCTTGTGGCAGATGGATTACAGCACATGTCCATTGTGAATATTCCTAATGTTCTCAGTTTTCGCAAGCATCTGAGAAATGAGTTAGAACTGATCTCTTTCCTATTATTATTAATATATGAAGCAGATTATTAGAGGTTATACAGGAATGGTAATATTATAGAAAGGATGGATGTGGTCCATGAATTTTCATATTTTAAAGGATAACACAATATAGTATTTTGAAAATTATTAATTAACTCTAGCAATGTGAGAAAAATGTCATGGGGAAAAGGTACTGTAACTGCTGACAAAATTACTTGTGTCTGATTGCTTTACTGAAACCTCCCTTCCTCAAATACTTATGTGTGTAAACAAAACTCTTACATCTATAGGTGGCAGCAAAATTGTGTCATTTGTTATCTAGTAATATTTTTTACTTTATACCTTCTAAGTAGTTATATAATTTGAGTTATAGCTATATAATGTAAACATTGCTATTGTGTTAGATAAAGAGAGTAAGCAGAATAAGCAATATTGCATTGGATAGTGTGATTTATGGACTAGCTCTTATGTAAAAGTATTAACATACCTGAATGATTGCAATTAAAACAGAAAATCTATTTTAGATTTCTGGCAATCAAGCACACAAGATGAAGCCCTACTTCTGTGCTCTGAGATCTCTGTGATGGAGCTTTAGCTCTCTATTACATGACTGACTACTTTTTAAAAATCAATTTAATACTTGTGAAAGCTCTTAGAATCACAATACTGGAAAATTATTCTACCAACAGAACAGATACAACAGGAGCAGTGATGACTTAAAGTCTTCAGCATGTGTTCCAAGTCACTTTACATCCATCCAACAAGTTCAGGAGCAACATTTATAAGCTGCTGATAATAGTAAACAAATGATACAGAGCAGAGACATGTAACTGCAAAAGTAATACCATTCTCTTGCATTAATAAGGTCTGGTTTTGTGAACTTCCCAAACGCTATTAGTAAAGTGCAAAACATAAACACATGTATCAATATCCCCATGTCTTTTTGTATAATGGAAATATAATGATTGGATGAATCTTCTGCTGTATGGCCATTGATAAAGCCATACATACATAGTATGTACACCTCTAAATGTCTGTGACTGTGGAGAAACCTGTGATGTAAGCAGGTACAAATATGAAGGAATTGTGGCTCATGGATAGATTCATGCAGGAGCAGGAACAAGGGAATGAGTTCGATGCAATGTTAAACACTATAACCTGATCCAAATGAACCAAAAATGACAGCTGTAATGAATATACCTTTAAAAAATTGAAACACATTATTTGAGTCACATGATAAAGGAAATACTATAGCAGAAACCACCTGAACCAGTGGAAGACAAACCTCAAGAGAAGCAGTGAAAGTGCATCAGTGAACAACTATAATGGATTAACTCTGGAAGGACCTTGATGAACTTGACTGAAACAGCAGAAACCTCATGAAGTTCAGTAAGGACAAGTGAAGAGCTATACATTAGTGACAGATTTATTAATTTATTATTATTTGTATTTACAGGCTAAAAAGAGACTGAACAGCAGGTCTGCTGGAAAGGACCAAGGATTACATTGAATCCCACACTTAGTATAAAGAAGCAAAACTTTCTAATTGGGAATAAGGCAAACCAAAGATTGGACTACATTTGGACAGTTATCAACAGATTGTGCAGGTTACTGGGGGCCTTGAATACATGACATATAAAACAGGTTTGAGAAAGTTAGAACTTTTTCACCTGATGAACTGAAGGTTCATAATAATCTAATCATTTCACACCACTACCTCAAAAAGCTACAAAATAGTGTCCTCAAACTCTTCTTGGAAGTAGCATTAATATAACAGTGGCTGCTATCCACAGATTTCAGTTGAGGAGATTATAATTTTATATTTATATATTTATAATTTTTCACTAAGAAAACTGATGAAATCTGAGTGGCAAAATATGAGTGGCACATTGGACTAGTTTACCAACATTTCTGTGATTCTGTTTTGTTTGTTTTTTGCTTGTTTGGTGGTTTTGTTTTGTTTTGTTTTGTTTTTTAAATGACTCAGACTTCATCCAGTTTCCCTTATTTCAGTGAGACAATCACAATAATAAACAGATGCTTGAAAACTATCTCAAGTTTAACAAAGTATTTACACTTTTGTGAAGAGACTTTAGTCTGGATTTCTTTATTGGGACACATTTATTATTTCATTGTTCATAGAAGAACAATTGCTAGTGAATTATTAAACAAGAAGACATGTACAGAACTGGGCATGAAATAAATCCCTTTTTTTTAATTAAAAAAAAAAATCCAAATACTTAAATTCATTTCTGCACAAAAGAGTTATTTGGATGAAACGGATTATTTTTAATGGATAATCAATTATGGTTTAAATTAGTGTATGGTCTTGTTAGTTTGATTAATGATTGTTTTATTTAAGAGAGTTTCCTTTGTTGTTCTTTTTATTTCCCCAGATACTGTGTAGTCTTGCTGGACAAGGTATGCAAACATACAATAAAATCAAAGTGGAAATATTTCAGATACCCAGGCATTTCAGGAGATTTATAAATGAAGGACAGTTTTGTCTTTCTGACAGGATTGCTGACTTCACTAGCCAAATATTTATATTAGGGCACTTGTTTATTCTCTAAATCTAGAATTAAGATATACAGTTCTTTGTTTTGTTTGGAGAAAAAGAGCTACAAATCAAAAAAAAAAAAAGATTTAACACTTTGAGAATCAGCTCTGGTCTCACTACAAAACTAACAATGTGAGCAATGAGATTGCATTGCAGTCTTGAGGAATATATTGTATTTGAGGAGTTAGTGACCTTAAGCAAGCCATGTCTGATCTAATGGCACTTGTACTTAATACTTAAAAAGTCTGCATGATGGTGAGTCACCACAGTGCAACCCCAGATATATTTAACAATGGTAGGGACTATGTTGGAATGCCCTGGATAATTTCTGTCCTGTGTACGTTTACTAGCTATGTGTAGCTACATATGCTCTGATGGGTATTATGAAAGAGAAAACATTCCTACCTGTCAGGACAAAATTGCTTGTTACATCAGATGTAAATACCCATGATACAGGGGTGAGGGTGAAACTCTTCACAGATAGGATATGTGCAGAATCCTATGGGAGGATTCATTTGGGATTTGTCTGAAGCTGCACAGAAATAAGTTCCCAGTATCTAAAGGAAGCTAAAGTTTATTTGCTATCTGTATTTTACTTCCTATTTCTATCTTGTTATTAAGCCCATTCTACTGTGTTATTTGCTCTTGTACCTTTCTTATTGAGATCCAGAAACAGCCCTGCACCACCTCCAGTGCAGAACAGTAATGAACTAATATATACCTTCTGAAGCATATTTTGAGGCCCATATGTCTCAAGAAAACTGGTCTATATCGATTATACTTCAGAAAATATTAATATTTATTAACCCAGTCAAACACCCTAGAGTTCATATAAATACAAAGATGAAAAATCTATTATTTTCTCTGCTTTTCACAGACTTCTTTTTCTGTTTCAGACAGCTTTAGAAATAATAATAGCCATACACAAGCTGGAGGTCTGGGTGTTTTATTTCCATGGAGAATAAATGCCTGGTTACTTACTGCTGCTGGCAGCAACAGCAGCAGGAATGGTGTGTCTGGCTATTAAGATCACTAGAATTAAAACTTAAACCTTAAAAATAACAAATCATTTAACTCAGTTTCTCAGTATATTTTTATTTAAACTTGTTACTTACATTTTTTTTTTACTTTTCTGTCTTGGACTTTTCTTTAAAGCTTGTCAGTTGTAATGGCTTAAACTTCCTATATAAAGTAAGTTTGAATTTTATGTCTATGTTGTGTTAATCTAAAGATAACAATAATAATAATAATATGCATTTTTATGAATTCCACAGTTTATTGCAACCATCTATAAAGGAACTGGTGAAGATGAAGTGTAAAAACACACCTACAATCTGATGCACATGTATTTTATTTTTAATTTTTACTGTCCAGAAATGAAAGTTTCTTGCTTTATTCCAATGCCACAAGTAGCTCTAAAAACTCAACTGGAAATAAATAAAAACAACAAAAAACTGTTTGCAACATCTGAGGAGAATGTAATCTAATGTGTTCTAATTTTACCAGCTTTATCAGAAAGAGTTAGCAAAGGAAGAAAAATGAGGCCCATAGTTTTGCATTGCTCATTGGTTGACAGACATCTTGAGGTTGAGATACTGCATTTTTGGAGAGCACTTTCCATACGACATCAACACTGTGCTGGAAGCTGTCACATGTCAGGAGATTATCCAGTTTGTGTAGTTGCCTATTCTCCAGCAGCTGCCATTTCCTACAGTTAGTCATGCCATTTTAAATACATTCCTTGTCAGTTATAACACTGGATATTTACAATATATTCAAGTTTGCAATCTCTCATGTGAAATGATGTCTATATTAAAACAAAACAAAACGGAACCACAAATTCCCACACAAAAAACCCACACCCAAACA
Organism: Corythornis vintsioides; assembly: GCA_025447755.1. Classification (NCBI taxonomy): domain Eukaryota; kingdom Metazoa; phylum Chordata; class Aves; order Coraciiformes; family Alcedinidae; genus Corythornis; species Corythornis vintsioides. Next base: position 37,439 of record JAOEGS010015220.1, read on the forward strand.
ATGCAGCTTTCTGCTGCTTAATTTCTCTTCAGAATGTTAAAGTGATCTCTCTATCCCTTGCATTTTAAATCACCTCACTCATTAAATCACCTCTAATATTCACTCCTGTATATTCCAGTATCACTATTACCTTTGGCATTATTTCCTTGCTTCTCTTTTCCTTTTTCCAGGTTAGTCTTGTCTCATCACTGGAACTCAAGTAAAAAATTTTAAATTATAATTACTAAAGTGTCTGGAAATCCAGATACCAGTTTTGGGGCTTCATTTACTAATGCTTTCCTTATTCTGATGCTGATTTCTAGAAATTTTATTTCAAAAGGATTTGGCCCAAATTCTGCTTCCTGCAGCTGCAAAAACCTACACCGTAAGAAAACAGACAGGTGTATATATCTTTACAAATTGCTCCAGTGAAAACTCTTTAGAAATTCAAACTCAGTATCTCAGGAACACATGAAAATTAACATTCAGGTTGTAGTTTGACCTCTTTGCCTTCTTTCATTCTAGAATTAATAGGTTTATTAAGAGATTACCCACTTAGAGAACAAAAAGGCCTGTAATATTTATCAGATAATGAATTAGAAATTATTTTTAAAATTCCATAATCAAATAACTCTTTAAACATGAAGATACAAGTATTTCAGTTCTGGTGTGAAAAAAAAAAAAAAAAAGAATGTGTAAGTTGGTAGTTCGTTAAGTTACTTCCTTGGGGCTTTTGTTCTCCTAAAATAACTTTACCATGAAGTTCAATGCTCATGTTTTCCTAACAGTGAATAGATAGTGAATTTTCAGTGGAATGTACCTGCTGAAAGTGAGACATTCAGAACTGCAAACTTGACTGTTAGCTGTCTTGCTCAGCATCTTCTTTCTCATTCCTCTTTAAAAAAAATATGTCGTCTTTATCTAGGAGTCATCTGATTTAAATGTCTGTCTACCTTGCTTATGCACAGACCCCATTTAGATGTCTAGCTTACATTGAGACACTGCTATGATGCATGCAGGTGTCTAAATATTTCCATCACTGTTTGCAAAATCATGAATTCTAACAGAGATAAGACCACTCAAGCCCGGAGAAAAGTTAAAGACTAAACTTTTGAGCTAGCAGTGAAGTTTAGTCATGAATACAAGAGCAAGCTGCTGTACATACCTAGTTAGTCTGCAGACAGCACATATAAGGAAGAAGAGGAAAGTGACTTCTAGGAATTTCTGGCTTTACCTTATTGTGTGGTTAGTTGTGGGGTTTTGTTTTTTGATTGTTTTTTATTATTATTTATTTATTAGTCCTAATGTAACTTTAATTCACTGTGCACTCATAAGAATAGATATGAATAGTGAAAGGGATTTGGAAGTATTGGAGTCTTTAACAATTTGTCAGAAACACTGACACAATTGTTAAAATCCTGTGTAAACCTCAAATTGTGTCAATATGTTGTAAGACCTCTGCTACTGAGATGACAAAGCACTTTTATAATTCGTTATCTATTGTAGGATTGCCCAAAAGACAGGGCATTCATTTCCCACAGTTAAAATGTTATTTTAATTTACTTAAAATGTAATTGTAACTTGCTAGGGACAATAAAGCTTTCAAAATTGGAGACCATAATTCCATGTCTTTCTTATAGAACAGGGCATTCTTTATGTGTCCAGGAATACATATGAAGAGGAGTTCTGTTAGGAAAATGACATTTTCTTACATGAATAACAATAGTAATACTTACATTTAGAAAACAATTTTTAAGATAAGTGTGTTAGAATCATTGCAGTCATTGCTTGTGATCTAACCTGTTTTCTTTAGAAAAAAAAAAGCTTGTGATTATAAGGCATATCATTCTGTTTTGGGATCATTAGATGCTTCAAAGTTTCTCATGTGAGAGTAAGTTTTAGTACTTTAATTTTTTAGAGGAAAATTCTCTGTAAGATGTTTTTTCATCATCATTGCTCAATCTCAGATAATTTTACTTAATTTAAACATAACAGAAAAGCCCTGTTGCAAGTTTGATCTCATTTATTTTAATGACTGTACTTTCCACAAAAGAAAGAATCAAAAGGCTATGTTTTGCTAAGAAGCACACCACTGTTGTGGTTTCCAGTTACTTACAGTACAAATGAAACCTTTATCCACTCCTGAAATATAAATAAATAATAAACCCTTTTCTTCTCCTCAAAATATGTTTTAGTTTTCACTATTAAAAGCACAAATACTGTTATGTTATAAATAATAGTGTCTTAATTTCCTCAACTTCTCAAATGACTAAATATTTTATTACAAGTAGAAGTTAGGTAGCACTAGTAGTCATCCTAGCAGATAAATTTTGGAAATACAGTACAGCAAAGGAAATAAGGAGTTATGAAATAAGAGAGGACTGATGTGACTCCTGAAGTTTTCTGTGGTAAAACAGACCATAGTCTTATTTACTTCAGTACTAATTCTACAATTTTGTGATGTATTTTTCTTATGAATGTAGAATTTCATACTCTTATCGTCTAACAAAAGTATATCAGATATAAGCACTTCAAACTTCTAATATTATTGATGCTGATCATAAAACATCTTTTCTTCCTTTTATTCCCTGCTTCATAATTACAGTTTCTGTCAGATTCATCACATTCAATTAACACAAAGCAGTAAAGTATACCCTACAGTCACAATCTCACACAGTTCTCTAAAGCAAGTCGTTTTAATCACCAGTAATAATTATACCGCTAAATGAAGACATTTGAATTGTACAGAAAAAAAGTATAGCTCAGAAAGACTGTGATCTGAACTGAAAAATTTGTAAGTTATTTGAATTAACTGAATTTTTATGTTTGGAGTTCTATAATTTAATTAATAGTAATTATTTAATCACATTGATAACACTTGGATGCATTTATCTAGTGCACTTTTTACATTTTGGATTATTTTCAACATCTGTAGAGAAATACCAATAGCTGAACACTAATAATTTTACGTACAGTGTTCAATTCATTCAGGCTATCTTGATAACATTTGTGTTTGTTAAGCTGCAAAAAGTAATGCATATGTATAATTGCTGCTCTTGTATAGTTTAAGTCTTCATAGTTTAAGTCTTCATCCGCAAGGCAAGATCAACTTTTGTAGTTTTGGAAGTGACTTTATAAATTTATATAATCTCTAGCCCTTATTGCTGTAATCTGCTGAACTAAACTTCCAACGTCAAGCCCTTAACCATAATCTACTTCTTGTTTCAGGAATTTTAATTTTTTTTTCCTTTCCAAAGCACTTTTTCTTTTTCCCCTTCACATACCTTTTAAACTGAGGTGACATTTCCTTTAAATTATTGAAAAAAACAAACTCTGCATGCATATGTCATGGAAAACCATTATGTTGGTCATGACCACAAACAAGGTTCATAAACTTTGTATTCTCATCCAGGTTTATGTTTTATGTGACATGAAAAAATTAATTAAGTAATTCAAGTAGCATAAAAAAAATCTTTTCCTGGTTCAGTTTTTCCAAGGGCAATATGCTCAGAGATAGTATGAGAGTCTCTTAGAAATGTAGGAATTCAAGATGTGCAACATCTATTAGGAAACTTTTATTTTATTAGGTCTTCCAGTCTTCTGATCATCCTCTTGGCCATTATCTGGATCCTCTCCAGAGGTCTTACTGACTAGTGAAATCCCTTAATCTTGAATTTGTAAATTTAAAGAATGTAATATTTGTCTTTGGAAAACAAGAATTAATAGAAGAAAAGTGAAAAGAAAAAAAAAAAATAGAGTATGGAAATTAAGCAGAGTAAAGAAAGAAAAATAAATTAAAAACAGAAAAATGTAAGAATCTGAATAAGATTATTCACATTTGCTGGTAGCCAGTAACTGTATAATAAAAAAATAATTTGTTGTGATAAATTATTTTCCACTGAATTTCTGTTTACTACAGATGGCTCTTTTCTACTTTAGTCTTCTTGACTAATGCACCCTTAAAATATGTTATTTCTCTCTGCCTTTGTAACTCAACAAAGATTTTTTTCCACAAACCTAGTCATAGTCTAATAGTATTGCCAGCAGTTACTAAAAACTTAGTCCAGGGTGCTCACATTAAATGCACTTATTACTAGCACTCAAAAATGGTGGGGGTTTTTTTTAGGTAGTTGAGGCTTTTTCCCCCTTCTGTGACTTCTATGTATACAGATTGTGAATGTTTATGTAGGGGAGAGAGATATAAGACAGACACAATAGCCATGTCTCTTTTTCTATGTAAACAGTTCCAGACAATTCCACATCCCCATTTTAGATGTTTTCATTAGCATTTCCACTTGTGACAAGAGTACTGTTTTATGTTTTATAAATTTAGACTAAGAGTGTTCATACTTGTCAGCTGATCTAAGTGAAATCTGAAAACCTGTTTAGAGATGCTATATTGAATTTACTGGACAACTACAAAAGCCCAATGCTTTCTTTGTGCATAAGCTGTAGCTTCTGGAAGGGTGAAATCCTCCCACTGATTTTCTGTCACTGCTACTGAGGAGAAGTAGTGTTTACATTCACTGTCTACTCACACAAAAGCCTCCATAGAGCTGTTGTGAATTTATATTTCCATGTAGCAGTAAAATTTAATCTTCCTTTTTTTCCCCCACCAATTGCTGGGAGTTTTAGAGACTTTTTAGCCGTAGTGTGCTGTTACGTGTTTCCACGTTCTCTGAGATTAAGGTAGGAAGTGACTGGTTTTTAAAAATCCACCTATAATTCATTTGCCTTGTAGAATCGTCATAGGGAGCAAAGTTTCTTCACATAAGTTTGCACAGTATATGGCACAAAGCGTAAAATTAAAACAAGCTAAGTCAGGAGCCTTATATATATAAGGTTACTGGAAAAAGTCTGAGAAAAAAAAAAAAGTAAGACAAGAGACAGGAAATGTTATCATTTTCAAACGAGTAGACTGATGTATAGTTTAGTGACTAAAATGAGGGTCTAAACTTCACTGCTTTAAGTCAGTAAGTCTGTTATAATGTCTTTCCTTTACCCTTGAAGGACCATTTAATAACAAATTCCTTGGTCTACATCTGCAGTAGTAAATAAAGCATAGCCAGGAAAAAAGCTGGAGAACTCAAAGTATGCTAATCTTCACAGTTTAGCTGATTACTGATTGCTGTCTGTGTTCTGGACTTCTTCAGCTAAGTTTTTACACATCAGATATGTATACAAGACATACTGTTTAGGCTATCTGTAAACAATATAGATGTGAGATGGTTGGTGTCCTTTGACCAGAGATAGGTCTCGTCCTAGGACAAGGGGTAATGGCTTCAAGTTGCACCAAGGGAAATTTAGGTTAGATATCAGGAAGAATTTCTTTACAGAGAGGGTGGTTAGGCATTGGAATGGGCTGCCCAGGGAGGTGGTTGAGTCCCCATCCCTGGAGGTGTTTAAAAACTGTGTAGATGTGGTGCTGGGGGACATGGTTTAGGGACCCTGGCAGTGTAGGGTTAATGGCTGGACTTTGATTCTATGATTCCTGGTTTTTATATAGTAGACTACATATATCCTTAGCTTTGTACATATTATAGAACTAATTTATATTATCCTAAATTTTCATATAATTTCTTAATTTCAAATATTGCAGAATTTAAAGACATTCTAATTAAGGTGTGACTGCTTATGTGTGTTTACATAGTCATGGTAGGATTTAGACATATTTGTACCTTCTGGGAAAAATAAGTGCTTAGTCATAATTGTAGGAAAGAAGAGATGAACACAAGGAATGACCACTACTGGCCTAAATCACTGGTCGATTCAGCTCAGCATCTTAGTTTATATTACTTCAGTACAAGAGGCTACACAAAAGAACATCACTTCTGCAGTCCTTTCCCACATTCCTGTAATTTTGGACTGAGGCAGTTAAAGCATACATTTTCTGCTGATGATTCTCTTTAGCATTTATTTATGGCCTATATTATCCACTCTATAATTAAGATTTCTATAGAGTGCAAACAGCAGCAATTTGGAAGCTAGGAGGGATAGTTCTTTGTATTATTTGATACAATATAAGACCATAAGGACTGCCTTCTGTCATGTTTTGCTATGCATTGTCTCATCTTTTAAAAATTGCATGCATAAATATAGTATATATGTTATGCTATAGTACATTTACATGTTCTGTATAGTATATGTATAGTAGATTAGAATATTTCAGTTGGAAGGGATCTACAGTGGTCATCTAGTCCAACTTCCTGACCAATTCAGGACTAAAGAAAAGTTAAAGAGTGTTATTAAGGGCATTGTCCAAATGTGTCTTAAACACTGGCAGGCTTGGGGCATCAGCTGCTTCTCTAGGAAGACTGTTACAGTTTTTGACCACACCCTTAGTAAAGAAATACTTCCTAAATGTCCAGTGTGAACCACACTGGTGACTCACACTGAGCAGGTGACTGGTCACCAGCAGTGTCTCTCAGGACTCAATTTCAGGGCCAGTTCTGTGCAGGAAATTTATCAGTGATTCAGATGCAGGAGTAGAATGCACCATTAGCAAGTTTGCTCATGATACCAAATTGGGAAGTTCTGTTGATTCCCTTGAGGGACAAGAAGCCTTGCAGAGGGATCTAGACATATTGGAACATTCGGCAATGATTAATGGTATTAAATTTAACAAGCCTAATGCTGGATTCTGCATATAGGATGGTGTAACACCAGGCACAAGTACAAATTGAGAGACGAGTTTATAGCCTAAGTAAAAGGGGCAATTTTCTTAAACTGTGAGAAGATAGGTTAGATTGGATATAAGAAAGAAACGCTTCAAAAGGAAGTTGGTGATACAATGAAACAGGTTTTTCAGAGAAATTGTGGATCTCCCATCCCCAGAAGTGTTCATGGTCAGATTGGACAGGGCCTTGAGAAACTTGATCTAGTGAAAACCATGAGGTCACTACTTGGTTGGATTAGATGATCCTTAATAATTCCTTCCTACATAAAATATTCTATAACTCTATTATATTCTTAATATCAATTTGAAAAAAAAGTTACTCAACATCTGTCTGGAACCTTCAACTCAATTTAATTTTGACTTAACAGGGGAAAAAAAAAAAAAAAAAAAAAAAAAGAAATATATTCTGAGACCTAGATAGATATTATGAGAGAAATTTTACCAGAAAAACCAAAAATTATGGCTTACCTTTAAATCATTAATTAAGTGGAAATCAGTTAAATGGAAGAAGAAATTATATGCACAGATCTATATGCAAGCATCTGTATATATATGTGCAATTCTAATCAGAAATTAGACTCAGATAGTGACAACAGTTCATATAAATATTTTTTCTTTGTACTTCAATACAGAAAGGAACTGGGGAAATCTGAATATTTTCAGCATCCTAAGAGTTAAAATGAGTTAAAGGTGAAACCTGTATTCTTCAAGCTATGAAAGACAGATGTTAACCTCTCCCGAGTCCTCTTCCAGCCACCTGCCTGTCTCAGTACAAAAACCAACACTAAAATGTAACACACAAAGAAAGCCTTTATAAAGAATAAAGCTTTGCATTATCTTCATGAAAAAAACCCACTGTTTTTTTTTTCTTCAGAGAGATCTCTTTTTATAACTGATTTCTATTGTGTATTAGACTTATTTAAAGGTGGTAATTCAGCTTCGGTGTTTTTTTCAAACACTTCTCCCCCAGATAAGAAACAAAATGTGTTACAATTACATAGAGGTGGCTACAAGGTGACATCTATGTCAAGATGAAGCACAAGGGCAAACTTTCCATAGGTTTCTTTTGAGAACAGAGGACTTTTTTTTTTTTTTTTCTGGAATTCTGAAAGCAGTCTAAAGGCTTACATATGTAGCCTTACTTTATAAATGAAAGATGAAAGTGCTGCAGTAACAGGAAAAAATGTTCTGTAAAATTATAAATAAATAAGTTCTTACATGGGAAAAGATTAATGAACTAGAGATACATACATAAGTTAAAAAGTTCTAGAGTATATTTAATATTTGGTTTTTATAGCTATATTGCTTATTTTTAAGACTTTTACATTTTGTAATGTATTTTACATTACTTTTATATTTTGTGAGAAATGAAATGCCTTTGTGCATAGGTGTTGAGAGTATAAATGCTACCTAAAAATAGAAACATCTTTGTCATCTGAATAGAAAACTGACATACTTTGAAGGTTGGGTCCAAACTGACAAGTGTAACATTCTGTATGAGTAACCCATAAATATGATCAAATGCAATTTTTTTCAGAACAAGCACTGTGTAAATTGCAACATGTGAAGTTGCAATTAGAAAAAGCTATTTTTCAGTAACACCATATTACAGACATTTAAAGGCAAAAGCTTTTTCTGCCTGTATGATATTAGAAAATAGTATTTTAGATACACTTGATTTTGCTGAAGTTTAAATTTGAAATAAGGATAATTTAATCTGATGCCACAACTAAATACATGCAGTCACATCTGCTGTGAGATTGAATAAAGAATATATCATGTTTCATATCTATGTTGATCTTAGATGTATTAGTGTTTAGTAAAAACTGTCTACCTGCTAAGTTTATTTTCTATATAATCTTTCATCCAGAAGAGAATCTTTAATATAGAGTATTAAAATGAATCTGGGAATCACACCATCATTTTAAAGATGATATTTAATATCAGTACATCGTCATTTTTAGCTCATATGAGAGAGGAATGTTGATAAATTTCTTCTATTCTCCTTAAGAATAACTGAAATATTTCATGAACATAGGCTATTATTGTATATAAGAAAACAAAAAAAATTAATTACAAAATAATTGCTGCTTCATAGCAGAAATTCTAAACTGAAATGTAAGAAACTTTATTCTTTATTAAAAACAAAAATATTTTACTTTTATGTTTATTTATGAATGTTCATTATTTTTACAAGAGATACTAGGAGAAATAGCTTGCTATTATGCACTTATAGACTGATTTTGTAATGCAATTGAAATCTTGTGTTTACATGCATGTATTTTGTTTATTTTAATAGGAGGTCAAAATATTAAATTATCTTCTTTGGCCACTAGAGTGAAATTATTTTGAACTCCCTCTTGACTTTTCAAAGTCTAGTTAAGTCATCTTTGGCTTTCAATACATTCATGTAATAAGTCAGTATGCAATTATTCTGTTATATTACACATCTTTTTTCAGGACTAGAAAAGTTACCATCCAAATGTGCCTTTCTCTTTTCATCATCTGCAAAGAACATCTCTGAGTATCTACTTAGAATCAGATATTCAGCTTTCAATTTTCTAAAATTGTTGTAAATGAAACCTGCCCTAAGCACCCCTCTGAGGTCACCCTACTAGATAGTGAATAGATTTTGTCCTGCCTGTCTTAGAATGTCAGGTGGGATCATACTCTTGGAACTTTAGTTTCTTACATAGTACATCAAATGTAATTTCTGGGTCTTACTACATGTTCATCTTGGCTTTAGACACATTAATATTTTTCATTCAAGTTTTTACTACATATGTTTAATTAGAAAAAAAAAATAACTGGAAAGGCAGTGAACTGCAGATTTTTATTTTTTTAAAAAAAGTTTATGGTACTAAAGTAGAAAAATAATTAATTCAACTTATTTTTATTATTTGCATTGTTTTAAACTGTCTTATATGCATTCTTGGAGGAAATAAACTGGATACCCATTTTAATATGTTTGTAACAGAATACAGACAGAAGCAGAAACCTGTTCTATACTTCTGAAACATAAGAAAACCACTCTAGTATTTTGCATTCAAGCTCAATTAATCACTTTCAATAATAATAAACTGTTTTTCAAGCTAGATAACAGTAACCGTAAAGATCAAAAATATCCTGTCTATAACTTCACAAACCAAACAAGTTCAATCCCCTCAGGCTAAAAAAAAATTACTTCAATGAAAGCTTTAAAGTGTCAACATATACTTTCCAACCATTAAGCTCAAAAGCATTGGACAAGGACCCAAAATTCGGAGAGATTCTTTCATGTGTATATTAAATGTCCTTAACATCAGGACATGGATCATGAAACCTAAATGGAGAGATAAGCTTTCTTCTAGAATAAAGTGCCTCTCTTTAAGAAATGAGGCGTAAGACCTGCAGCTTTCCTCAGCGTTTTCTGCCTGTAAATTTACTCTGCTTAGTTCATCAGCCTGGCTTCATGAATTGATTTAGCTCTGTAACTCTCAAGCACTACGAAAGGACTTTGTGTTCTGACAGCAGAATATGCACTCTACTATGTGGCGAAATGTATGAAAAAAACCCAAGAAATTGCCACATCAGGAATTTTAAGACCTACCTCTAAACTAAAAAGTTTTATTTTCTAATGGAACATGAATGATGATCTGGAGTCTTGGTCTACAATTTTATAAAATTGCTATGAAGAAACAAGCTAAGTAAAGTATCAGTAAGGTCTGAATATATGTGGCAATCATGACAGTAGACAGGATTTTATAGTAGCTTTTCTTGGGTATTTGACATATTTATATGAGCTTAATCACCTGTATTAATTCATAGATTCATAGATTCATATATATTAGGGGTTGGAAGGGACCTAGAAGATCATCTAGTCCAACCCCCCTGCCTGAGCAGGATCACCTAGACCAGGTCACCCAGGAACAGATCCAGGCAGGTCTTAAGTGTCTCCAGAGATAATGAGTTCTTATTAAACTTTCTGTAGCAAAAGATTTCAGCTCTTCATTTCAATGTAACAAGAGTTCTGTGAGCACAATATACACATCTAGATAACAAAAAACAAATATATTCTGAAAACAGACCGTAGTTTGCTGTACTTTTCAAGCTTTAACCACTCAGGGCAAGGCTGTCAACATTAATTAAATATTTGTAGGGTAAAGAATAGATCTGTTAACATTAATGTGTTCACAGTTCTATTTATTTTGTGAAATAAATCAGAGACAATTCAAGGACTTTTTAGTATAGAAGAGACCAAGAAGGATTTTCACTTAACTTTAAGGAGGAGTGCTTAATTGTAAGCATTTTCATAATTTTGTGCGACAAACACTTCACATTTTCAATTACTTTTTCACATTAAAGTAGTGCTGATTTTACTTTTTTATTCCAGACTTCTGTTACTGATATTGAGCAAATCTGGTTTTGTACAGAGCAACAAATTTTATGTGCATGTTAGCAATAATTGAAGATATTTTTTTAATAATTTCTTTTTTTACTCTTGTTTTTTGACTGTTGTTGATACTAGCAGCAAGTTTCTGCATGTACAATATGTCTATACAAAAGAACAGTTGTCTTTTGAAATAAACACAGCTATTGCTGACACTGGTCAGATCAAGATCAGATCAAAATAACTCAGCTGAAACCAAATGCAGTATATTTTTTAGACATATCTTGACTTCAGCAGGCTTTGGATCAGGCTTCAATGCCCATGATTTTCTATCTCCATCTTCCTCAGGCAAGCAAGTACTTACTTGCAGGGAACCCATCTGGTTCTGTGGTGTAGGAGCTGGCTGCAGGAGGTCAGAATGTGAGGAGCCCAGGCTGGTGCAGAAATGTCTTCTGAGGCCCAGGAAGCCTTGAGGCAGAACGGCACTCCTTATCAGTCTCTCATGTAAACTAGTTAAAGCAGCTCAAGGCAGTAGCTAAGCAGTGGTTAGAAGGAAGTATAGTTGCATCTTCCCTGATTCTTATGAAGAGAAAAAGAGATGTTCATTTAAAATGTGTGCAGAAGAAAAAACATGCTGTTATTGTAATGCACTTATATTGAAAATAGTTTTTCACATTTGCAGATATATCTAAAGTGCTATTTAAAAAAAAAAAAATGGACCTCTCACAGACTTTATGATTTTGTATCATTATTGAAGTTTATCTGTATCAAAAGTATGAATATAAGGGCAGGCTGACAGCAAATATTTTTATTGTGCTATAGTCACTAAATGGACCACTAGATTGTCAAAACAAAATTGTGTAGTATTTGTTGTTACAGAGTTCAAGGTCACTTTTGTGTGGGAAGGTATTTTAAATCTCCTAAGCAGTATTTCCAAGAATTGCCTAGAACTGATATTCATGTGTGCTGTAATCCTTCCCAATAAATTATCACCCTTGATTTTCTTTTTCACAGTAGCTTTCATCTTTCTTTTTATATGTTGTAGTTGTGGTTTAAGGGTGAATAGACTGAGTTGGGGGGGACAGATGGTAACCTTGCGACCCTGAGGAATCCGAGGGAAGCTATTATTCCCTCCCCTTCCCTGCCACACTCCATGTAATAAGGAGACCAGAAGTTTTAGGGGCTCTTCCTTCCTGGGCTCTGGGAGCTGCGATGACATCTCAGCTCAGCTGGCCCTGACTCCACGCGTGCTGTGCAATCCCAGAGCGAGTTTTGCATATAGTTGTATAACCTTCTTTCTTTGATAATTACTTTTCTGGGGTTTTGTTTGTTTGGTTGGTTTTTTGTTGTTGTTGTTTTGTTTGGCTTTTTTTTTCTCCTATTGACCATTATATTTGTTATGGTGTCAACTTCCAATCTTGGATGAGGTATTTTTCTTTTCCCTTATTCCCTTTTTTTTCCTCCCCTGAGAGAGAGGGAGGAAGACGTCTAATACTGAAAAATCCTGCTCTGTGTTTCATGTGGGTTTGCCCTGAGCCTTAAATGGAGACAGATGACTTTCTGGAAAACTATTTTCTTATTTCCTATCTCTGTTTTATGAGTTGAGGGGAAGAGGCAGAAAGAGTTATTCTCCAGCTCTTTCCAAAGCCAGTTAAAATTTCAATTCTTCAAACCAAAGAACTGGAAGCTTGACTGAAAAAAGTGTTGACCCCAGTCAATTACTTTTACCCATCTGTCCCTGAAGCACAAGCTTCACCTGAGTTCTGTCTGACCTAATTAGTATAGGTTTGAATCGATTCCAATACTTTTATCTATTTTTAATTTTTTTTTTTAAATTGCATACTGACAAAACCCAAATAAAATCAAGATGGTGTTCACTTCTTCCTCAGGAAAATGGAAGATCAAATGTAATTTTTATGTGAGCTGCATTTACTTCTCTGGTGGTTGCTGTTTTCAAAAAAAAAAAACAAAACTCCTTGCTGTGAAGTGGTAAAATTAGGTGGCTTTATATAACCATAGTCTCTCTTTACTCTCGGGGCAAGGTCTCCCTTATTTTGGAAATGTAAGAAAAGCCAGATGATAGCAAAATTTTAAACAGAAAGTAGGTATCAAAATGTAATATTGTCATGCCTACTCATCTGTCAATGAAGTAAAAGGAAATTATAATAAAACAGGCTTTACAGTTGCTGTTAATAATTCCTTCGAAGTTTGAAATTCTGAACAACATGACATCTGCCCAATTGCTACTGAAAAAAACAATTTAAGAAATAACACATAAAATGTAATTGGGGCAGCTGCATACTTCTAAAATGCTTTTGATTAAAATTGTGAAGTGCCTTTAAACAAACCTGACAGGTAGAAGTATCTGTTTGTAAGATGAAAACCTGAGCTTCAGTTTCTCTCCATGCATGAAGGATTGCAAATGTACATTTGTCATCCTCATGACAGTCACTTAAGCACTAAACTGGAGGCTGTCAGTTGGGTAGAAGAAAGGGTAGGAACACTTTTCTTCTCTCTAAAGAACCTGTTGTAATAGCAGAATATGTCAAGATTTACCAGGCCAGGACAAGAAAGGAAATATTAACTTGTCGTTTTAGCTTAGAGTTGTGACATTTAAGATGAGATTAAAAACCCTGTTTTCCTATCCCTATTCCAGTTATAGTAGTTTAATTAGTTTACTACACAGCAACTGTCAATAAGACCATGAGTGAAGAAATAAAACCCAATCCTTCAGTGTCCTTTCTCAAAACATCCTGCTGACTTTTGAATATTCTCCTCTTAACCAGGTGGCTTTAAATTATTTATTGCTTGGTAGTCCATCTTAAAAAGGAGGAGAGTAGAGTGTACTAGAATTACAAAAACCTTTCTAAATTTGGAGCTATGGTACTTCTACAAAGATAGCAAATGTGCATGTGAATTCCCATAGCAAAAACAACAAATTCAGCATTGATTTTCTGTGACACAAATGATGCCAAGAGCTAACTATGGAAAAGTACCAGTGGTGTCTGAAAAGGTGTTTTCACATAACTGTTTTCTCTCTAGAATTAGAAATCTCCAATGGGGCATCACATATAAGAAGCATTCTGCTGCTCAGCATTTGACTGTTCCATCTGCACTATATAGAGAGCCTTGGTTTCTAAAACAGGGTCCTCAACCCCCTTCCAAGGATATCACTGATCACAGAGGTACCAATATTCCCTTTTATATATAATTCATAGTGTTTCATGTACTGTACCAATACCATAACTGCATATGCTAGAGAGAGGAGAATACAACTGAATGATGATTCAATAAATTTACAGTTCATTGTACTATGTATAAACCTTCAAAAGCCAGATATAATATGTAGGCATAATTCCTTCCACCATTAAAGAAAGTACTAGAGGGCTTATCACTGTCCAATGACTTTGAAAAGCATCCAGAAAATTTTATCTAGATTTAAATAGCTAATTTTTAGAGTTAATCTGTTCCAAATTATGGTCCATGTCCACAAGATGGTTAAGCTTTTCCTCATAAACAAAGTATGTCAGTGCTGAAAAGAAAGGACTAAACCTTCTCATGATTTGGCCTTCTTACCTTTTAAAGCTGAGTCCATAGCAGAAATTTTCTGAATACATTAATTCAAATTCTAATACACAACTTCATTCCATAATTAGATTTTTTCTGTTTTATTCAATCACCCAGTGACTGTTAAAGCAGAATGTCCTCTGGCTTTTTGAGGACTCTTAGGCAAATCACATCATGTAGCTATCAAATGAAAATGGTGCAGTCATGCCTACCGCTGAAGAGATATTTGATATGATGCTATGCATTTTGTTCAAGTGCAAGATACGGAAGCTTGGAAATTATTTGAATGACACACCTGTAGAAGAATCTTGTTACATGGTGTATACAACAAAAAGATACAATCTTACAGTGAAAATTGTATGCAGATAACTACCATCATTTTAGTAAACAAAAATAATTAATATACCTTATACCTTTGTTCATCCACATGAATGCAAATTCAGGTTTTTATACGGAATCAGAATTTCAGTTTTAACTTAGATGGCTTTTGATTTGAAATATGTATTTCTTGAGTTCACTTAGTGTGAAAAACTGAAAAAAAATATATTTTGTGTCATAATTTCCTTTTGGTCTATTCTAATTTCAATTTTATCTTTAACATTAATTAAAAAGGTTTTCAATAGTAACTTCGTTAAGTATTTCAGAGCCTCATATATAATTATTTATGAAGCTTATAATGTTTAAACAATTCATTTCTATAAATGTAGTGGATTATATAATTCAGTGTTTTATTATATGTAAATCTAAGCTTACTGTATTGTATAGTGGTACAACATCATTAAACTTTCTAATGACTAGAGCAAAACTCATGTAAAGATCACTATTGTGCCTGTATATGCAAAACTGTAATGAATACATCCACTCCATAACTAAAATGCAGTATTTATTTATAAATGAGAGCGACAATTGAAGACATTCTTGGAGGGAAAAAAATGAACTGCTGTCCATATATTAATAAAATGGGAGATGTGATTACATTATTTTATATAATCTGTACCACAAGAAGGACATTTATTTCTTCATATGGACATCTGTGTCTTAGCTCAGATAACTTTGTTGATGATGACAGTTATTCTGTAAATAGAACAGCTTAGAAAATCTTAGGCATGCATTTAACAGCAAACACTTATGCACAATGATGTAAATGAGATGACAAAACCTATTTAGTAATATTAATGTCTCTGAAATAATTGAACAACTGTTTCAATTTATATAATTCAAGACACAGATTGTGTCTGTACAGGCAAAACAACAGCAACATGAAAGGTGAGTCACAAATCAGAATAAGACAATGACAAACAGGTGAGATCATAGCATATATTCCTATATTCTGTGGGAAAGTATTTGTTCTGACTGCATTGGAAAGCATATTGCCTAAAATTTCCTGTTGCAAAGTTTATGAATATAAAAGGAATGAAACACGGAGAGAAAATGGTAGCTGTAGCTATGATTTATAATAATTTTAGTTTTAAAATTTTGATGATAATGTAAGAATGCTGTTTTAAGAACATATGAGGTGCAAAGAGAGAGACTAGTCATTCAAGTTCTGTTGTGGAAAGATATATTTATCCATAAGACTACATTATATCTTTTTTTTTTTTCTTTTTTCTTTTTTTTTAGATAAATTTCTAAGTGCTTCAGCTCTAGAAAAGATGCAATCAATGCAAAGACTAAAACTTAATCGAATCTGACAAATGTAGGTGATTAAAAGTTAATGGTAGTACTCTTGGTCAGAACAACAATTTAAAAGTGAACTGCCCATTTTTGCTTCACTTCATTTGTTTCCTGCTTTCCTCACAACATCCTGGAGGATGTATTGGTCTGCTTCTCTCTGTAGCACCCTTTGATCTTTGATTTTTGAGGCATCCTTCCTTCTGGACATCTTCTTCGGGGTCTCTGCAATTACTGCACACCTTTCCTGAAGAATGGTGTAAATTTTGTTTTATCATGAAACTTCATAACACAATTATCTTCTTCACACTTCCTGCTGAAGCTGTTCTATGGGCAGAAGAGAATTTGAAACTCATTGTACCAGGGTAAGAGGGAGTCTCTAACTAGAAAACTGAGAGTGAAGATGTTCAGTCTTGAGAGCTCTCTAGGCTTACTTTACAATTAGAAGGGAGTCAGTCAATTTGGGCAGTAGAGGCTAGAAAGATATGTCACATTAAAATAGGCACCTACATTTCATCAACAGAATATTCTCTGGGCTCCATACACTTTGATACCTAGATTCTTCATTGAACTTGCTGAGTGGTTAGACAGACAACTGCATTTAGACTTTTAAATTTGTGTTTCTCTAGTCTAAAGCTGAATCCATCTTCATTGATATAAAACCTAATAATAAATTTATGAACTCATGAAGAACTAATTGAAGTGAGACAAAGTAGTTAAAGGAAGAATATCTTTCCAATATTTGTGATCTTGTGTGAATCCCAAGTGTCAGGGTGTGTCCATAGACTGGAAAATTCTATATGCTATTAGTAGATTCATTACTTGGTGGGACTTTATCTACAATTGTGGCAAAAAAAAATATTTCTTTTTCTTAGTACATGCTTTCTTTAAAGACTAGGGTGTTACAACCTATTCAGAACTGAGTATATTTAGAAATTACCTCCTCAAAATAAGGAATAACAATTTGTCAATTGACAAACCTGCACAGAATCATTGTGAAGACAAAATATTTAACACTGGGGCTGTTTTTGTCAGATTCCCATGTTGTCAGTAGTAGGTTTATCTAGTGCATGCCTATACAGTTTTTTACATTTTTTATCTACACATAGTAGTTATAGTACTATAGAATGTACTATAGTACTGTAGAATGTACATAGTACATTCATTTGCATTCTCTCTTGTTCGTCAAGTCATCTGATCTGTATAAAAAGATTTTAAAATATGTACCTTATTATGAGTTCTTCTGTATTATAAAAATGTTTGGATTCTATGAGACATAAAGTCCTGCATCTGGTAAAGTCTGGAGGAAGAAGCTTGGAATTATGAGAGAAACAAAAACAAAATATTTGCAGGGTGAAAGCCTATAGATTAAATAGAATTACATAACATTGTAAAATATCTCAAATTGCTTTCCAAAGTTACACATACCCTGCCTGCTGAAGCATGGTCAATGCTATGACATGCGGACTGAATGTCCCTGTATCATGCCCTGCAGCCCACCTTCAGCCACTGAAGCATTAGTAACTTTGCTGTTCTTGGCACACAGCCCCTGGCCTTTGCTCTGTGTTTTCATTTAGTGGAGAAGTTCAGATAATTTACTAGAAATCTATAAAGCTTCAGGTGTCAATTACTAAGTGATGATTTGCCTGTGGATCAGTCACAACTTTGAGAGTAGATACATATATCATTTGGTTTAGGATTTTTCCTTCCAGCTTTAGAAGGCTCAATTTTCCTCATCTACCCTTAGCCAGGGAACTGTTCTGAAGAGTAAGAAATGTTAACCTACATAAAAAGGGGAAAACAGGTTATCTATACACTCATTATCTATACACTATTTCTTCTCATTTGGCATCACCTTTATTTCTTGTGTGGTTTTGCTTTTTGATCTTGCTTGAATTAGACAAAATGGTCACAACATTGTAAATAAAAATGAATTATTTTCCCTGTTAAGTAAACATGATTGATTACATTCACTGCATAGGTAGTTGGGATAATATTCAAAAAGGAGAAAATAGTAAACCATTTCTTATAAATATA
>JAOEGS010015221.1:0-26854 GCA_025447755.1 Corythornis vintsioides
TCTCTTCTCTTCTCTTCTCTTCTCTTCTCTTCTCTTCTCTTCTCTTCTCTTCTCTTCTCTTCTCTTCTTTCTTTTCTTTTCTCCTCTTTTCTTTTTCTCCATAAGTATATTATGACATTTTCATTTGGTCTATACTAGATTTGAATAGAGTGGGTAAACAATAAGCAGACTCGTTTCAGGGAAAAATTTTCTGCCCCTCTGAGCCCATTTCTTCAGGCAGGACTTTCCTCCAGCTGATACCTCTTTTTCTGAGAATCAAAGCCTCCAAACCTCCACACCATGGCTGAAGAAGTGCATTAGAGAAGTTGGTGCATTTGCAACTATTTGGTCTTTGTTTTAATTAACAAACTAATTTTATCTGCAATCAGCTGAGCTCTGGTGAAGTGACTCAAAGAACAATCATCAAATGTAATCAACCTCTGTCTAATAAACCTCTGGCCCATATCGTCTTTCTGAAAGAGCCATTTCTTTTTACAGTGTTTCTGATCACATCCACTCTTCCGTAACTAAAATATATTACATTTGCTTATGAATTTTGTGTCTCTTCTGCCTTCAGTACTTCACATATTTAATTACACAATTTGTTTCACCTCTTAGAAATAAGAAATATTCACATAAAATTGCTGTTGTAGTGCCTAAATAATGCATGTCTTCAGTGTTAATAACGTAAGCAAAACTTTCTTTTTTGTTGATTTTGTTTTGTTTTGTTTTAATAACTGAAAAATAAACTACCATTCCATGTTATGAGCTGTGCAAAAACTTTACACAAAATCTGTTTCTGGGTACCACATTCTTTGCTTTTGTTTATGCAAGAAAAATACAAATAAATGTATAATGTTTCTTTATAGATTCAAAGTAAGACAAATATTCAAACCAAACCAAATGAATTTTAAAAATGAGAAAAAAAAATTAAATTGAGCAAGTGGAAACTTTTCTGAATTTGTTCATAGTTATAAATACAGTCTCAGGAATAAAAGATACTATTCTTCTATCAGAAAGAAGCAAATATTTTAATTATCCAAACTGAAGCAATATTTTCAAAGAAGATATCATCACAGAAGTAAAATGATATTTCTCATGTGGTCTTTAATACTAGGTCTTTAAAGCCTAGCCCAAGTAACATATGCTATCTGAAAAAAAACCCAAATCTTGTTTCTTAAATGCAATTCTTCTTACTGTTTTTGTTTGTTTTGTTTGGTTTTGGTGGGTTTTTTTCTGTTGGTTTTTAAAAAATATAAATAAATTATTCCTGTTTATAGTAGCGTTTGTAAAACTGTTCTACTGATGTAAGGAACATAGCCTGTGTTTAACATCCTGAATTTTCTTAAATAAAGATATATTTATATATATATAAATGTATTCACACATCAATATTTACACTCAAATTAATTTATTTTCTTGTCCTTGATACATATTTTCACTATACACATACATTATGTTTGCATCTGTGGTGGGTAAGCCTTGGCTAACAGTCAAACTCCCACCCAGCTTCTTGCTTATTCCTCCTCAACAGTGAAACAAGAGAGAAAATAGTAAAAAGAGGGAGGAGGAAACTTTTGTCTACAGATAAAGACAGAAAGTAAAGACAGGACCAGTTGCTGTTGTGAACAAAACAAACTCTGCTTTGGGAAGTTAGCTTCATTTATTTTCAATTAATCTCAAAGCCTAATTACTGATTCAAATATTTGGAAACAAAAGCCAAGAAAAGAGAAACATACATTTCAAATTAGGGAAAGCACCTTCCTCCTCCTTTCCCAGCATTTTCATCACTCCAGGCATGTCTTGTTCCCCCTTTTATATCACTGCAAGTTACATTCAGTCCCTCCATGAGGCAACTAGCAATGCAAGGGGCACCGTGGTCAGGAGGCAGCACTTTCTCTCTGCATCTCCATCCTTCTCCCTCCCTCCACTCCAGCACACTTGGCCACTGTTGTGTTTCTTCCTCCTTTCATCACCTCGGTTTTCCTTCAGTTGATTCTCACTCTTTTTAGCTCCTCCTTTTACCTCCCCTCTCCCTGTCACATTTTCTGCCCTTTCTTAAACATGGGTCCCAGAGCTGCCACCACCTTGGCTTCTGGGCTTAGATGTGTCTTGCAGTAGGCCACCCCACCCTAGCAAACAGAGATGGAACAATCCACCATCAGATGCTGCTGCAGGGAAATGGATGAAGAGCAGGGCAGCTCCCCATAAAAAAAGTACATGAAAGATCACTGAGAGAGAAGAAAGGAAAAGATCAAAAATTATAAGCTGACATCTGTGATTTATCTAATTACTACAGTCTAATATCTGCGGTCATCACAAAGGCTATTTAGTATAGCCTTGAAAATTAGAAAATGTATAAATTTTAGTTTCCACAGAATATTTTTCCCCTTGTGTATGCTGCATTCTCAGTACATTTTTGACAAAAAAAAAAAAAAAAATCAGCTTTGCCAGAAAAAGTGTTTTTCTCTGTACAGCAGTCTATTCATGGAGTTTTTATATCTATAAGTTGTGGTTAAGATATTTTTGAATTTGTGCCAAATGCTTCAGTGAATCACCCAAATTTTCAGCTTGCTATTGTTTTACAATGCTGTCATAATGATTCATTACTATATTGGTGCCTCTGATACTGCAGTCCCCTGAAGCATCTTCTGACATTCTGTTACTCTATCATTTTCTTCTTGTAAAGAGAGCAATCAGAGATAAACAATTTGAAAAAAACAATCCAATATTTAGCTTTGCAATTGGTAGCATTCTCACTACATTCAAGGGTTTTCGGGTTGTTTTGCTTAGAAATAGATTGATTTATTTTTTTCTGACATGCAAAGTTCAACGGCATGCCATAAATGTAATATTCATAATTCACTTCAAAATATGCTAAGCAGTTATTTACATATGCCACTATTTTAAGAGTTATCCCAGAATGCATCTCTTCTGATATTGCCATTTATTGTGTGAATAACAGACCTGAAATATAAAAATAAAATTAATTGGAAAAATAATTTAGAAAGTATATTAAATTATTTAAGACCTTATTCATAAGGTAGGACAAGTCATTCTTTGTTAGTTGTCTGAACTAAATTAAATTTAATTCTGATTCATTTTTTAGATGTATACTTGACAAGAAAATACTATAAATTATAAATCTTTCCCACCACTACACAGCAGTAAATATTTCTCATCAAGAGAAATTTATCTACTAATATCTTCAAGTTTACATTTTATCAGGTACACAGAGCACACTTTAAAACATCCAGGATACCCAGGCTCCAGGTAGGCAGCACAACCCCCTCTGAGAAGGGTCTGCCCAACATATTGGTCCTTCTGCTCCTCACAGAAGTGAATCCCCCACAAATATCACTCTCCTTTTTTTCTTTGTTGCACTAGTCCTAATTCTAAGGCTTGGCTGACAGGCCCTGGGCAACTGAGCAGATGGACTATCCTCTATATCCTTCTCTGCCCGATTCTCAGTTACTAGTGCCTCGTATCTGTTGTGCATGGGCAGCTGATAAGACTGAGAAGATTGGGAGGAGGATCTCCAACTTCTCTGGGGAATGACTTGCTTCCACTCACCTCCATCTCCTAGGTCTTCTCCTTTACACATTTTTTCTGGGTAGCAAGATGAAATGGAATCATCTAGTTCTCATGCAGCCCTCACTTGCTGCCCTTCCTTCTGGGATGGTACAGCCTGGCTCCACCAGTCTATCTCTCTTCCACAATCCCATATAGTCCTTAATTAGTCCTTAGTCTTTTAATTTCATCCTTTTGCTCAGACACCATGCTGAGCAGATCATTTACCTGTTCACAAATGACACAGGTGTCATCTCCAACACCCTCCATTAAAAGGTCCAGACTCCTGCATTCTCTGCAGCTGGGGGTCTGGACACCAACATGCTTGTGGGGGACCTCAGTCTGGGTGCCCACAGTTTTCCTAGCCACAGCCTTTGCCCGGGTTGCAACCATGGGTAGACATTTGGAAGTAACTTACTTCACAGGGTAAGGGGACACACCTGGACAGCTCAGCTGGCTCTGTGCTTGAGCTTGTCTGGTGTTTAAATTGTCCATGGTGTGTGCAGCTCTGCCCATACCTGCCCTCACCTCCCTTGGACAAGAAACTAGAAGCCACCGGGGCTGCTGGCTCCATTGCTTCCCAGCTAATGGAAAGTTTACCTTGACAGCAAAAAAAATCGCCAATCACCTGACCTGCCACTGGGACCAAGCAGCTGTGATGGCAACTTCTTGAGTGTTCTAAGCAATTGAGCTCATGTACCTCTGGACTCAAACACACAGATAATCCATTTTCCAGCATCATATTTCTTGAGCATATGGAGAAAGGAATGGAGTAAACTGCACTATCATATGAAACAGATTAACCCAGGCATTAACCATGCGATATTTGCTGCAGGCACTCTGCCTGCAGGATGTTGATGAAGAGAGAATGCCTCCATGAGTATTAGACAAGTGTGGTCAGGAACAACTATTGCTTTACACTTTCAAATAGAAGCAGCATGATCATTCTTTCAGTGAATAAGAAGCGTGAGAGAGAAGCTGTGCATCATTTAACAGCTATTTAAAATCACAGCATATTTCTATGAAAATATGTTTCCAAATGACTCATGGTTAAAGATTATTGTTAAAATAAAAATCAAATTAACTTAGATGTTACTTCAAGCTTTAATACTACAACTCTGTGAGATGCTCTAATTCAAACATAGTTCCAATAAGAAAATTTGAAGTATGCCAACAGCTATATAACATCAAAAAGTGCAGTATCATGTGCTATTGGGGAGACATCAAAATACCCCAGAACTACTCCACTCCTACCCACCTTCCTCCACCCCCCAAAACAAAAAATAAATATGGAACTGCCTAAGAATTTCTTCTAGTTTAAATTAAGTGGTCCTGGAATATATGAGTTAGCTGGCATTAGGTCCAATTAATGTCCTGTATGGGCATCCGATCAGCAGAAATTGCAGTATCTACACCTTAGTTAAAATATTTCCATGAAATTGCTCTCAGCAGAACTTATATCTGAATTTCTATACAACTGGTAGTCTTGACTTACTTTTTTTTTTCTAACTGAATGAAATGAAATTATTTGAACATTTTTTTTATATGGTGAAATACATTCAGGGAATATTTTTGTAAATTATACACACTTTCATGCTCTTACATGATAATATAAACCTGCTATAGATGTAACCAGAGGTAACACAGTAGAGCACTTCTTATCCTCTAGTGGACAGTGTTCTAAATAATAATGCCTAGCTTTTACAAAGTATTTTATATATTCAAAGCACTGTGCAAACATTAACTAATTAGTCACAAATCTTGAGCAATTAATTTGTTACATCTACACAAGATTGGAACAAGTTCACTTTTTTTTTTTTTTTTTTTAACACTGAAGAACAGTTGTAAACCACCCCATACTATTTATCACAGGTAAATAATTCTAGTATTTATAATAAAGCCTGTTACAGAGAAAGATTACAAAATAACAGAATTTGTAGTCTTTGATGTTTTCCTCCCTCGAGTCTTTTTTTTTTTTTTTTTTTTTAATGTCATCTCAGAATTGAGTAAATAATACCCAGAACTCAAATAGCTAAGTGATTGAGATTAAACCCTTAGTGGTGTTCAAAGCAAGCAGGAAGCTGAATGCCATTCTCTAGAATAAAAAGGGGTGAGCTGCTCTGTAAGCTATTAGCAGCACTAGAACGTAAGCACTCTTACTTTTTGGTAGTAAAATTATGAAAGCAGTATCTTTATTATGCTATAAAGTTGACATTGTTGTGGTCTTGTTAAATTATGCAGAGGAAGAAAATGGTCTGCCCAACACTATTCAAAATTAGTGAAAGAATTTCTGAAGTTTAGTGTATTCTTTATATGGCTGCTTAAGATTCTTGTGTTTCTATAGCACTCCTCTGCATGAATATAATAACAAAATCATTAAAAGTTACATAACAATACTTATTATCCAAAGGGTACCAACATGCAGTCCAAATTGATATATTATGTCTTTACTTCATCTTGTTAAGATCATGTATTGTTGAAATGTAGCCACATTAGGTAAAGCTCAACACCTCTTTAACAATGCACATCAAATCTGACATAATGTTTTACTAGAATAAAAAGAAATGTAGTGTCCAAATAAAATGCAGAGAGATTTACTGGCACAGTGTAATTACTCATGTTGGAATTTGTCCAGGACACTGGGGTTAATGCTCCTCGTGTAACAGAAAATCCCACTAGCTATTTAATGACTTCAAATGGTAGAGGCTGGAGAATGATTTGATGTCTGATATAAAGTAGGTGATGAGAACCTTCAAAAGGTCTTTGTGTTTGAGTCTACTCTCACTCTAATTTGAGGCTAGCATAGCACTTACTGTTCCATGTAGTCACCAATGATCTTTACTAGATCATTGTCATACCTTCAGAAAGCTTTGTGATCCACTAAAGGCTGTAATTTCTTGGTATTAGGCATCTGTAATATTAAAACCATAGGCTATCAAAGGTCATGATTCAGAGAACTACATCAGCATATGATGTAAAATCATCAGGGAGACCTTGAAGTAAGCAAACCATTCAGGGCTTTAGTTCTGATATAGACACAGTTCCTGTATTATTTTCAGCTGAAGTGATAGCTCTGTAAATAGCATCTCTCTACTTAAGATACAATCCTAAAATCTTATTAGGGAAGAGTCACGTTATATAGCTGGTAAGCAACATATGAGAAATATATTAATCTGCAGTTAGAAATTTTCCATTACCTATGAGAGAAGTAGCAAGTATTCAGGTCCAGTAAAAAAAAAACGAACCAAACCAACAAAAAAACCCCCCAAAAAAACCCCAAATAAACCCAACCAACCAAACAAAACAAAACCAAAACAAAACCAAACAATAAAACCCAACAAAAAAAAAAGCAAGCAACCAAAAACCCCACTATTCTCTCTCAGGTTTCTTCTGTAATGGTTTATGTAATCAGGGAACTAACATAGTAATGTAAATTATTTGTTATAAATTAATCTGATCTGCTTTAAGTACTGAAAATGTATTGTATGTTAATATTGCTGTGCATTTTTATAAAACTATTTTATAAAAAGATTTGGTCTAGGTGATCCTGCTCTGGCAGGGGGGTTGGACAAGATTATCTTTGTAGGTCCCTTCCAACCCCTAACATTCTATGAAAAAGCAGCTTCCACTGAATGGAGTAACTCACAGTGCAAAAGCTCATCTGCCAATATACAGGCATGTTTTACCAGATGTTGAGCAGAAGTAGCTGTAAGATTTCTCTGTGCATGTGTGTGTGCATGAGATTTTTCTAGGATTTGAAAGGATTATTCATTGATTTCACAAGACGTGTAAATATCACAATGCATTCTAACCTTTCTCTTAGTGTTAGAAGAAACACAGACTTTGACAGACCACAACTTCAAAAATGAACTATTACTAAATTTTTCATAGAAATCCTTCAATGTTATTAAAAAAAAGCAGCTTTTTCTATGTTTTGTTTTGGTTGTTGGTTTTTTTTTTCCCCTGTCTGCAGTTATAAACATATGAAAATAAATATCTGGCATATAGACTTCAATTTAAATGTTTCTTACATATCTTATTATTATCTTTGCCTTAGCTGTTTACACTTCCGTTGTTCCAACTGGCTAGTATCAAAGTAAAGAAATAGAAACTCTTTTTTTTTTTTTTTTTTTTTTATCAAGAATAAGTATGTGAATCTGCCCTCTCCTTTCTGGAGACTAAGGAAAAAGGCAGCTAATTTAGGAAGGTTTAAATGTTCCACAAATTTGGATGGCATGATCTCTGCATTGCAACAAAAAAAGTGTCTCTGGAAATTAAAAAGCGCCCTTGAAAACCTACCTTAAATCTCATTCAAGGTAGGATCACTTGTGGTGGGATAACCCTGGCTGGATGTCAGGTATCCACCAAAGCCACTCTATAACTCCCGTCCTTAGCTGGACAGGGAGCTAATATAATGAAAAGCTCATGGGTTAAGATAAGGACAGGGAGACCACTTACCAACTATCGTCATGGGTAAAATAAATAAAAAAATTGGGAAATTAGTTTAAGTAATTACTAAACAGAGTAGAATAATAAGAAATAAAACAAATTTTAAACACCTTCCCTCCACCCCTTACTTTCTCTCAGGTTTAACTTCACTCCTGATTTCTCTATCTCTTTCCCTGAAGTGGTGAAGAGGAACAGGAACTAGGGGTTGTTGTCTGTTCATCACATGTTTTCTCTGTTGCTCTTTCCACCTCCACAGGGGGAGGACACCTCACACTCTTCCATCTCCAGCGTGGGTTCACTACCGTGGAAAACTTTCCTCCATTAACTTCTCTGACGTGAATCCTTCCCATGGGTTCAGTTCTTCATTAACTGCTCCAGTGTGGTTCCCTTTCACTGGAATGTTGTCCTTCAGGAACAGATTGGTCACATGAAGTGACGTGTCCTGCCAGACAACTTGCTCCAGCATGGACTTTTCTGTCCATGAGTTCAATCAAACCACTGCTAAGCAACAAGCTCATGGCCTCCTCTCACAGAAGTGTTAGTCTGAGGCGCAAGAGCAGAGAGAGCTCATGGTCTCATTTCTGAGAAGGGCTAATAGTCAGAAAGGTGACAGGAAGGATCAGTAAATTAAAAACTTGGGAAACATAGGAGTACACAGATGTAAAACACTGAATTTCAAATATACCAATGTTTGACATCAGCACAGTCTGAGCTTCATCAGAGCTACGTGACATCTTCCAACTGTTATTGCTTATGAGAAAAAACAGGTACAGATAAACAGATAGGACTTGATTTAATTTTTATGAAAGGAAGAGTATGAAAATAGATGTCATTATGTTCATAAATCACATTATGAAGCAAATACACATAAAGAAGTTATACAGACTGTGTAATGAAACACATTTGTTATAGCATGAAGTACTTATATTTTACAGAGAAACCTCAACACATATTTTAAATGCACACTAAAATACATCTCTTTATAATAGGTCCACCAAGTGGATAATTCTCAGATAAAATATGCTGTTGGGCTAAAAGCATGTTATATTTAAAATTAACAGAAATATTATATTTTATGTATAAAAACTGATAATACTAGAAATTAGAAAGTTCATTCAATTTAATTGCTTAGTCTTAAACTTCCTAAGTCTATCATAACCTCATATTATGGGTCAAAAATACTTGTGTTGTTACAGCTATTAATGCAGAGCCGTGTTTGATCCTGATTTGCTAAGAGTAGTACACTATTAAATCTTCTTCTACTACATCTCATCTACTAGATGCATTCCTGATTGTGCTGGAAGATGGCTTGCATTTTGGAGGGAAGAAGTTGAATACTTATGTGTAAAATATAACTCTGTGAGGAAGTTACATAAAGTGAAATAATGCAAAGCAATATCCCTCTAATTATTTAATTACTGTAGAGGGAAAAAAACCCAAACAAACAGGAATTTAGACTTCCTGTGCTTGTAACATGCAAATATACTTTTGAAACAGAGATTTCACATATGCTATTTCCTCAAATGTGTCTCACCGTTGGTTGGGAGAGTGCTATTTGCCCTTGAGGCAAAGCCACAGCAGGGATTGTGCTAACAAAAAAAAAATGTACAATCAGATAATCTGCATTAGGGATTACTCTAGCACATAACATACTCCAAACTTTTA
Organism: Corythornis vintsioides; assembly: GCA_025447755.1. NCBI lineage: Eukaryota > Metazoa > Chordata > Aves > Coraciiformes > Alcedinidae > Corythornis > Corythornis vintsioides. Next base: position 9,664 of record JAOEGS010015221.1, read on the forward strand.
ATACTTTGAGAATCTTTCATCAAAACACATTACTACTAGATCACAAAAAAATGAACTGGTAAGAAAAAAATGAACCAGAAAAAAACCAAGCAGAACATCAGAGGTTCAAATGAAGCAGACAGATAAGTTTTGTAGGATAGATTTAAATAAATGTATATATTCTAATAATAAATTCCTCCAGAAAACAATTCTACCACACAAGAACATGCTAGCAGGTTTTACTCTTTTGAGCTTAAAGGTAAACTTCACTCTTTCAGTAGACTTCAATAAAGGGGCAAGTTATTTATATGAGGAAAAAGACAGTCAATAAAATACAGCTGTAAAGTATCTTCTAAGAATGGAGGGTAATTTTAAAAATCAATGAACTGTTCAGCTTCCAATGAATAGAAATAAAAAGTTCTTTCTTCATTGCTGTCTTTGTAGAATTGTCTTGCTATATTATAAATGTAGCATGCAAAAGACCTTTTCTGCAAATACATCTTTGCCTTTTGTTGCAACCATTATATGTCTAAGTACTGCCATCAGTCTATGACTATAAGACTATTAGCTGCCTTGATGGCTGAAGATGTATGTCCCTACTGCAAGACGAAATAAACATTTCAGTTATCATTTATCTGGGTTGGCAAAACCTGATGGTTTCAGTTTTGCTTTTTGTGGGTTGAAAATATTGTAGCAAACAAAAAAGAAAGGAAGCTAATGTATTGCAACCTACAACTGCAGAGCAAATGCCAGACTTTGAGAACTAGTGTTCCCAAATGTGACAAAATATTTTAAAAATAAAAATTTCAAAGAAAAAACTATATTATAGCAGAATTGACTTTTTGAAAAAAAGATAATAGAGTACTTAAATCACTGTTTCATCAGATGCTAGCCTTTAATTTCATAGGCGTAGGTAAATCACTCCTTTTCAGACAGTGTCACCAAGGTTTTATGTATCACATAATCCCATTTAAATTCTGCAGTGAGGAACTAATTGAGACTTAAGTGATGTGTCATCCCTGTGCAGGCCATCTGCACAGGCTGAACTACATGCAGAGGCAAACTGAGAAACTACAGAGTACCCAGTTGCTGCCTGTTGGAAAAATAAAGTACGGATTTATTTCTGCCTCAATGAATGTGGTAAAATGAATTACAAGCACTTAGAAAATAGTCCAGGCTTCTGTATTTCTATATTAGTTGATCAAATTCAGATCAGAACCTGTTTTCACCATCTCCAAGCAAGCTCTCATTTGACTGATTTTGCCTTTATCTTTCACGGCACTGTAAGGAACTCAGTGACTGGACCAAAGTCCTTATCCTTGGTGTTTTGTGGAAACAGAAGCAAATACAGCAATGTTCCTCATGCTTTTCAGTACATTACATAAAGAGCTTTCATCCTTCCAACTCTCTTCTTGCCTCCAAATCTGTCTTTCTAAAGTTACCATAGACAAAGAGAGAGTGACAATGGTAAAGAAGCAAAGAATCATAGAATCATAGAATGTTAGGGGTTGGAAGGGACCTAGAAAGATAATCTAGACCAACCCCCCTGCCAGAGCAGAATCACCTAGATCAGATCACACAGGAGTTCATCCAGGTGGGTTTTTTTCTCCTTTTCTCTGCATCCAGAGATGGAGACTCCACAACATCTCTGGGTAGCCTCTTCCGGTATAAAGAATTGTATGAATTATTATTGGTTTCACTGAATTGTCTGGTAACATAGGCCCATAGAAGTTTCTGGGCAACAAAAGAAATACAATCTCTTTTCAGGAGTCTTCCTCTGATACATACATATATACATAACAGCTTGTCCAGTGACACAGTAATTTTTTTAAGCTTTCTTTTCTAGGCTTTACATGAAAATGTATAACTGTACATCAATGTAAAATGACTAAATTAATACCTGGTCATTAGATATTAATGTATATAGCAAACAGAGTAAAAAAATGCTCATCACTTTGCCATACATATATATATATATATAATGCTATACCACTATGATGTAAATGTATTATACAACATTTGAGTTATAGATATGACAATATGGAATATGACAACATGAACCAAGGTGCTTTGAAGTGCTTATTTTATTTATTAGAACTCATATATATATAGTGAAGGGCAGAGATGAAGTGAAGAAATAGCTATATAGATAAAGAACTGTCTGCATAAGCTACTAGCAAACATAAATCTATAGATAGCTCACTGATGTCTGTTCCCATTTTGGTTCCAATAATGTCTCCTTGAAAATATGCCAGATTTAACTTCTGGTAAGAGAGATCTCTGAATTACTTTATGTTGTTCATTATTGAACATTTTTATCTAACTTCAAACATATGTATTTAACCATGCAGTGAACAAAACCCCACACAATTGAAGAATCACTACAGTTGGAAAAGACCATTAAGATCATCAGTTATGACCATTATTTAACTCTATGAAGGCTGCTACTCCAGGACTTATTAAGCACCATATCTAGATGGCTTTTAAATGCCTCCAAGGATAGTGCTATATATAGTCCTTGCCTGAAAGAGACTGGCTGTCACTATGAAACAGAAAGAAAAGATGCAGACAGTTAAAGTGAGAATATAATTACTTATAGGTAATTTTCTGTGTAGTCCACGTGTGGGAATTTTGAGAAATTAGGGAGTTTAAATGGAAAAGGGAGTATGGGAGAAGAAATTAGTCTGTTGCAAACCACAGTACTGACAACATGAGCTACAATATTGACAGGGAGAAATTTTTGAGATTTTCTTGATATGATATCCACATTGATATGCTTCTCCACATTGATGTGTTATTAAAACAACCCCAGAACTAAAAGAATGAGACTTTTAATTTGAATTAGCAGAGTAGCCACTACATGCTAATGTACTTACAGGTGTAAAACAGTACCTTGAACTAACAGGTTGTAAATGATGTTGGACTAAATTTTTCTGTCTTGTTGAAATATGTGGCATACCAATATGTTATATATGTTATATATATGTTATAGTTAAAGATGTCATTTCTGTAGCAATTAAGTCTTGTAACCTTCAAAAAACAAGCATGTAAGAATACATAGATCTTGCATATCTTCCACTTTAGTCACAGGGTACAAAACAAAACCAAAATAATTTTATGTTCCCTTAATATATCCATGCATTTGACACAGGAATTATACCTGTAGATTGGTAAAGTTGTATTTGTAATTCTATTTATGAATAGGCATTTATCAATCCTCAGACCTAATATAATCTAAATAATGTTTATAAATACCTAAGTGCTGGGTGTCTAGAAGGCAGGGACAACTTCTTTTCACTCATGACTTATGAAAGGACAAGGGAAAATGGATTTAAGCTACAGGGCAGGAAGTTCCACTTCAGCATGAGGAAGAACTTGTTTAGTGTATGATTTGTAGAGCATTGGAACCAGAGAGGGTGTGGAGTCTTCTTCTATGGAGACTTTCAAGACCTGTCTGGATGCATTTCTGAGTGATCAGCTCTAGTTTTGTCCTTCTCTGGCTTGTGGGGTTGGAAATTATGATCTTCACAGGTCCCTTCCAACCCCTAACATTCTGTGATTTCTGTGATTCTGTGATAAGTATTATATGTACACACCTATATTTTAGTTTCTATAGTAGTGTCCACAGTACCAATAACACAATAAATGGCATAAATACTAGAGATAGCACTGAATATGAGTTTCAGTACTAGAAAATTACTAATTTAACTGTTTTTTATATTGTGCCTTATATATTTTTTGTTCTTAAAGCACATAAACCACAATCAAGTTAAACTTCTAGAACAGAATATTATTTTAAAATTATAAGAATTTTTATATTCATAGAACAAAATAAAAATATTTGCAACTCTAAATGAATGACTGGGTATGAAATAAATTAATTAAAAATTCCAAGCTCTACAAATCTGAAATTAGTTGGAAATTTTTTCATAGAAAAAAAAAATTATGAACTTACATTCAAGAACTTAAATATTTTTAGTTTTTATAAGCTGTTAGCTTTGAGGAAGCAAAATATATCTTCTTCAGACTAGAAAGTCAAAATGCAATATTAATTCTATAAACTTTACATATTGAATATATGTTTTAGGAAGATTATTTACCTGCCTAGAGACCATACAGAGAGATTATGTTTCAGTGGCATATATATTTCTAACATCAATATAACTTTGTAACTCTTATCAAATGAGAACATTTGAGTAAATTAAAGGATTCTTCTGGTAAAGGAAATTGAAAACCTTTAGAATTCATTGTTATAGCAGCAGGATTGTTTTCTAGTCTGTCAAGCAGGCAGTCTTCAGTACAATACTATCTGATGCTGTCATTAAATCCTCAGCGTCAGGTTTCCTTAGCAACAGAAGAGCTCTCCCTTCTTCACTGTCTACATCTGAAATCCGGAATAAAAACAGTTAATCATTCTGTTTTTCTACGATTTTTGACTGATTTAATCTCAGCCTTCTGTATCTGGAAAGAGATGGTAAGTAGCAGATAAAAGCTACTACAAAAGTTTCTGATTATTAAATTATAGGGCTGTATTTTAGTTGTTGATGTACACGCACACCAGATGGTGGCCTGCTGTACTCATCACCAGATTAGAAAGATAAAGTCTGGGCTATATGTAGGCCTACAGAGGCTCTTATGAGTTTAATTTGTAAAGCATAAGAGGTTACAGGACTTTTAGTGCTTATTTAAGATAGTAACCTTGAAAACCTTTGTTTTTATTTGATTATGAATTTGACAAGAGGCACATATTCCCAAGGTGTTTAAAGTTAGTTTTGATGCTACTGTTTTCATAAGATTATCCCTCTTCAGGCTGACAATAGCAAGGAATATGCAAGTTAGACAGTGTATCTGGATTAGGAGTTATTGTTCAAAGAACAGGCAATGTTATTGAACTCAAAATATATGATAGTAATTAAAAACTGTGATGAGAACTCACATATGATTTTCATACATAAAAACTTTAAAATGCTTCTGAATGTAGTTTAGAGGCTAAATGTTTGTACTTACTAACATCTTCTAAATAAAAGCTTTTGTCTGTTTTCTATAACAGTAGCTTTTTTTGATTTCTAAGACAGTCAAATTTTCCTAAAGCCATTAGAGAATCCACCCAGATACCATTAATAGCTCACAGATCAACAGAGTTTTGAATTTCATTTCAGTGTTTATCCATTCATTCTCATTATAATTTATGATCTTATTTTGTTGTTGCAATTAACAACATGCATTATGCTTTTAAGGAATTTTACTTAGATACAATATCCATTATTTAGAAAGCAATATTTTTACAGATTGTAGTTAATAAATTTTTAAAAACATCTTCATAAATAAACCTTAATTACTCTCATTTGTTGGTGTACAAGACTTGGCTATATTAAACATGAAAGCTATCATATAGGCTGAATAAAAAAGTTGTGACTGTGAATTTATTACTTAAATTAAACCAAGAGATAGTGCTTTTATAATTCTGAAGACTGGAATAAAAAAGGTACCACTTCAGTATAGTAAATGGTTTTGCTTTTACATTTATGAGAATGTTTTTATTTTTTTAATGAGTCCATCCATAAAATGAAGAAATACCCTAGCAAGTTTCAAGAACTTTCACAGAATCAATATTTTTGACGTTATGAGGCATCTCCAGTGATGACTGCTAGATATATCTGTTTTGTACTAAAACCATAACAATATAATTTATAGTAAATTTATTTTAAGTGTAAAATATATTTCAACTATAATTTAATGTTGGGCTTTTTAAAGTCATTTGCTAAATAATTCTGGTGATTTGTAAGAAGTCTTTAAGCAATTTCATTAAGACACTATGTTAATCTAATTAAGGGTTAAACCTCTTCTCTGAGGTGACAAAGATACTAATTGTCCAAGGTCATTTTCCAATTAACATTAGTGGTAGTTGGCCTTTGCTAAAAAACAGTGTGATATGAGAGAGAAGATAATTATGTGAAAAGCATGTAAATATTTACTGAATATTACAAAGATAAAATATAATTTTAACATGACATATTTGAAATATTTTACACATTGGAAGACACATACATCTTCCTTTCTCTTATGAGATTTCTCTTATGACCATTCTCTTATGACAGACAAATTAGGCATATATGAGCTGCAGATTTCTGAGCTCATTTAGGTATTAAACATTAATAGAGAAAGAAAAATGTCAGTACTTTCACCAGTCAAATCCATTTGTCTACAAAAAATATTTATGACAAAGTAAAATATAACAACAAAATTTTCCATACTAAGTTCCAAGCCTTTAGTAATTTTGTAAAAAAACTCAACTTTTTAAGAAGTTAACAAATCAAATGGACAGATGAACAATGTCAAATCTACTGACAAACTGCCTGTGCAAATGGAATGCCCGATTAGATCATAATCTGTCACTCAAAGTGCTCATCGCCATGTTGCTAAACATGCCTCAGACAAGAGTTGTAGTGAAAGTCACCTTCATCCTAAAATGTGTTTAAAGTAAATTTCATTCTATAGTGTGAAAGATATTTAAGGTTAGTAAAGATTTCCAAGATACATTATGGAGAAACAGTTATTAGCTATAAATATATCTTGAACATTGACTTTCTGGATCAGTCCAATTACTGCAGCAATTATAAATCATAATAATTATTTATTAAATCAAAAGAGACAAAGATTCATTTTTCCTATGAACTATATTCATTGATGAAAACTGTAAAATATCTTGGCACACATTTACACTTTCAAGCTACTGCTGCTGTGTCTGTAGGTCCCTTCTGATCCCCCAGTCTTTTACTAGCTTTTCGAATTTTGTATGACTCCCCAGCAGTGTGTTCCTTTGGAAATCTTCCTTTGGAAGATAGGACCTGCCATTGTTCTATGCATCAATACTACAAAACCTAAACAGAGTAAATACGCTATGCAACATGAAAATAGTGGTTAGGTAAAGCTGCTCACTTAAGTAAATGATTGTAAGGTAGACACTTTATGGCCTCTTCTTATCCTTAGCTCATACACTGTTCTCTTTTTACCTTCAAGGACATATAATTGTTCAACATAGGTTGCTTCACAAATTGAGTGGATATTTCATGTGTGGGTAACAGAATATATAGGTCATTATAGGGTATATACATCAGAATTTCATAGGTAAAGGAATGAGTTATATATAAGTTTTTTCCTTCTTGGGTGGTTAAAAAGAAAAGAAACTAGGTAGTCAATGAGAGTTATGCAGCTCACCTTTCATAGGATGAGGTAATTTAAGGTGTCTGTAAGGTTTTAATGTGTGGAAAGGAAGGATATTAGGTTCTTCCAGGATAGGTAATAATTTTGAAACTGGAGCTGTTTATATTCTTCAATAGTAAAAAAAAAATTAACATGGATTAACATGTGTGTCTCCTGCTTTGAATATTTAAAATACTTTCTAGTAGATTCTGAGGACAGCTTTAGCCTGTAATTTATACAGTTATACTTCTCTCTGCTTGCTTACTGAATTGTTATATATTTTATACAATTTAGGTTAATGTCAATGAGCTGAGAAGCTCACCGGAATGCAGAATATTTAGAAAATGCTATTTTAATTCATAAATGCTAGTTTCATTAATAATATCACTTATGCTACAAAGTGGGAAGGGAGCTGGTAAGAACTACAAACATCTTTGAGGGATTGTTGAATATAACTGCTTAGGAAATAAAGAATATAACTTCTGAAATGACTTATTTTTTCCTTAAAGTATCTTAAGAGGGACATTTCATATTACTGACATATTATTCAAATAATGTGAGCATAACATAGATTCTGGTATATAGAAAATAAAACTAGAAGAAGGAAACTTGTCAATTCTAAGTACACAGTGAACAAGTGTGTAACATGTAGGAAATCAAATAAGAATATCTGTTTTTCTGAAAAAATATTTCACAAAAAAAGAATTATTATTTCTGTGTGTGGAAAAGGAAGTAATCTATGTAATTTTAATATCTTCTGATTTTTTAATATATTTTGAATGTTTTTTAATATGCAAGTATTATTTTAGTCCTCTGTGAGTCCTCCAATTATTATAACTTTCAGTGTAAACTGATAACAGTTTTAATAAAAATGGAAATAAAATTTTGAAATAGAAAAATCTGGTTTATATTTCAAAGGTACTGCTGAAGCACAAAAAAAAGCATGATTCCTGGTAGAAGTACCAAAAATAAATCTTGCGTGCAGTAGAGCTCTGAACGTAGACACTCAAACTTTATCTGGTCTTTCTCATAGCTCTTAAATGGGAAATGAAATTACAGTGAATATTTCTTTATCAGATTGCAACACAGCAGTTAAACAAATGAAATTTGGATGGGTACTGGGCATGATGTATAAAATCCCAGACACTGTTGTTTGTCTTTTTGTGTCTCTGGTAGCACTGGCCAATAAGCTTCAGTCCAACACAACAAGAAGTAGGTTCCAGTTGCAGTAGATTTTGATGGTAAAACCATTCGTGTGGAAGGCTTGGTATCTACATTATGCATTTCAGGACTTTTATTTTAGATTAACTCTGGTTTCTATCTGGGGACTTGAATGCCTGTTAGCAGTTGGATTTATTAGTTACACATCAAGAGTTCGTGTTCTGTTTAATTTCATTTGAAAATAATCCTATTTATGTGCTATATGATGTCAATCTGAAACATTCTAAGTGGAGATGATCAGGGTATTCAATTGCAAAATATATTCCTGATCCAAATGAAAACACTACGTAGCTCAGTTCCTCCTCCAGCTGTAGATTTATCCCTGTACTTTCCAATCTCCTTTTGCACTACTGTGTGTTTGAGATAAAGTGTTTTGAAAATCAAAATCAAGAGTTGAGAAGTCTTTTTTACTGAGTATCATGTCCTCTTCTTTAATCAATATATCTTCTTTTTTGTTGTTGTTGTTTTTGTTTGTTTGTTTGTTTATAATTCCAATTGAAGAGCTGCAGGAACACATTATGGAGCCTATTAATAGTTCACCTACTTCTCCAGTTGAGCCTGTTCACCCCACTGCCATAACATTGTGTTTAGATAACAGCTACAGGCAGAAGTCACATATTTGTTCTTATTTAGTACATCACTATCACCCTGTATTTACTTTAGCTTTGTCAATAGGGATAAAGGTTTGGGAAAACTATAAAAAAAGAAATTAAAACTAGTAGGGTAGATGTATTACCACTGCTTTGTAATTTCTCATCTCATCCTTTGCTGCTCAGTGGTGTTCTGTGCAATACCAAATCATTTGGAAAGGTTGTAGCCTGGTGCTTGCACGTTTGGAAATTTTGAGGACAAAATTACCTAGAAAAAAATGTTAGTTCTAAAAGCAACATCCCTTGTCATCACCATCAGGACAACAGCTTTAACTTTTATAATGCCCTCTGTATTTATAACACTAATCTCAAAATATTTATTGTCCATGGGAGAGGGGGTTAAATCTGCAAAGGCAGATTTTCATGAGACAAACCACTCTTCTCATTAACACTCTCTGTGATGAGCATTGCTCCCCTTATGTTCACTCTAGGTAAAAACTTAATTGGATAATTTCCTGACATTTTGCAAACCATACAGTAGCTCATATGTAAAGATATTGATCAGAAATTATTTTCTGTCCCTGACATTTCACAGCATGACTGTTCTTTTGCAGATAAATGAAGCATTGCTGAAGACACAGTAGTTATTTAAGCTCATGTACATATAAGAAAGACACCTTTAGTAGATCTCATAATTAAAAAACTATATGTCCTTATCATTTACAACTACATGGATGAATCACTTTCTGCTACCATATGTCCATATATTCCCCACTTGTCACCTAGGAAATAATTTATTTTCATTCATTGTTAGATTTTGCCTCTGTATCGGCTGAAACTACCTAGTGAAAAATAAATGGTGATTTATAACATAGAGGGGAAAAGTATTAGGACTTTATGACCCTGAGACAATGTTGAATTGTTCTCTTATTTTTAAAATAGGTGATTAGTCTACCTTTCCTTAGTCCTGTGGGATGTGCATTTGTCTAAACAAGAAAAAAAAATATTTCAGGTTCCATTTTTGAAGCAATATTTGGATGATCATATAAATAATGGTGTGTTTTGTCATGTTCTTCTTCAGTTTTGCATTTCAGTTGCTTTATTTCAAGCTAATGTCAGTGTAATTCATTTGTATATCACTGACAGCAAGTTTTGCCCATTGGTGTTCATGCAACCTAAATAGTCAGTACAGCAATACAACTAAACTAGTTTACAGTAATACACATTGAATGATATTACACAACCTAAAAGCCCATGACTACAACATCAATGACACTTAATATAGCAATTAATTTATCTAAATTGCAGAACTTTTGTCTTCCAGGTTGACAAAAGACTATGGTTCATTATTCACATTATATAAGTCACTGTAAAAATGTCATATATTATTTCTTTTTATTTTTATTTTAGGAAATACTTATGTCTGTTAGCCTAATTGACTAATACATCTAACTAAAACAAAGACATGCTATTTTCAGACTTACTTTGTAGCAGCCTTAATAATAAGTGAGAGAAGAGGGTGGAAAAGGGTAACATGCTGAAAAGAAAATAAAGCTTTTTAGAAAATGAGACTGGAAGGATGGACTGAGCATCTATCCTTTTGATCTATTACACAAATTTTCATGTCAACACGAAGAAAGAGGAATTTGATAAACATGTCAATATGACCAAGCTCTGCTTTTAATCTATATTCCCCTTCTTGTTAAGCTAAAAGACTTGATTTCTTTCCTGTTTATTAATTTGCATAAGTAGCAAATTAAACAAATTTGCATTAGTAACCTTTATCTCTTGCAATACAATCTCTGTGTGATGATGCACTGTGTCGAAGGAATAGATCTGCTTTCTATTTCTATGCCTGATAATGTTCAAGTATTCACCTCCCTTGAACCATTTGAAGGGGAAAGCAGATCACAATTTCAAGATTATTAAGAGGGTGGGTTTAATTTTGTATGTTGTCAAATACTTGCAATAAGGTTCATGTTGTACAATTTCCTTTCCACATTAAAATCATTGTCATAAGAATGAGGGTCAGTATGTAATTGACTGGATAGGTTATGTAGTGTAAGAGACTACCAAACAATTAACAGCATTTTCTGAAAACTGCCATTAATCCACCTGTTTCTAAGAGCAGAGATTATTACTAATTAGCAGACCAAACTGTACACCGTTGAAAGGGTTGGGATAACACTTTCAGCTATTTCCCACCACAACCTCCCAAAGTCATAATGTACAATTGAAAGTGTTATGTGTTCTTAGCTTCCTGCCAAGAACAAATCAGTTTGACCAAGTGCTGGCTCACAGCTGGAGATCTGCCTGAAGTAACAAAACAATCATGCCACACTGAAGTGCTTCACACATTAAATCACAATGATATTGCATTGTGATTTTTTTTTATCCATTTAATCCATTATGAGGATTTGCACACAAAATATGTCTTATTAAAAACATACACAAGCAAGTCCTGTAATCAAGACAGGACACTGAATTGCATACTTACCTTTTATTGGATTTTCTTTTGTATAGAAAGTCCTTTTTTCACTATGTTTTAATTGTACATATATATATAGTACATCACTGGCAGCATCTCACACTGACATGAAAGTTGAAAAAATGGCCATGGTAATCTATTCCTATATTCAACACAGCAAATTAGAGGTGCTATTCCCACATACTACCACTTGATGAAGTCTTCATTTTATGTCCCTTTGACTTGATGAAATCTGGTTATGTTGTGTACTCCTTTTTGTGAGACTGATTCAAAGAGGATCTGTGTGCTTCTGGCCCTTAAAGAACAGTAGTACTTGAGTTCAAGATGTAAACTGTTTGTACCCAGAACATCAGCAGGACAGAAATAATTTTGTATACTTCTGCACAACATATTCTTATAAAGAGACTAGTTTAAACACTGCATTGTTCTAGAAGCTGCAAAACAACATTGTTTTTCGTCATCAGAAGGTCTGTTTTGTTTCTAGTATTACTTCAGCTAACAATAAAACAGTTTTGAAATTCAGTAATAAAAACCAGGAGAGAACAGCTAACAATCTCTGAGATTACTAACACCAGTGAAAAAGAACATAATTTGCCTGCCATTTCTATGAACAGTCTTTTCAGTAGTTGCTAAACAGACACAAAGCATCATTTTTACCTGTGGCAAACAGACACTGAAACAGTAAGTTATTATATCCACAAGCTAAAATAATTACCTAAATTGTGCTGTAGCAAACATGCATGTATTGCCATTCTTCTCTACAACTTAATATAACATCTATCCTTAGAAAAGTCATTGAATTTACACAATGAAGTTCAGTTAGAGAATTTGGGTGTTCAGGACCAATTTTCAGATGGTCCTGACCACTCAGCTTTTGCTTGGTTCAAGTAGTTCTATTTTAACTATGTTGAGATTTGAGTGCTGTGATTCCCTGCTGTCTATACTGACACAGCTCTCTTCAAAGACTGCCCTAGTTATGACTTTCAAGAAACGATATATGTAATTTTATAACACTAACTCTTCATAAGAGTCTGGATCACCTTGAAGACAGTGTCTGATGTCACTGCCTGGAGAGATCATTTTGTTCATTAGGATAACTGTATCAGCTTGCTCCTATGAGGAAGCATTCTGACATCATTAAGCAGATATATAGCTAGACATGGCACAAAGACTCCATGGGTAAGAAAAAAGAGACAAAAACCAACTTAGCTAGTATTTCAAGTGTCTTTTTGAATAAAAGTTTGAAATGGGCTTTATATAATATATGTAGAATTCTAGTCCTTCCAGATAAAGTCACTGAAATTGAATGTGTAAACTACTCCAGTGCTCCACCACTCTCGTGGTAAAGAACTTCTTATTTCTAATCTAAATCCATGCCTTTCTCATTTATAACCATTGCCTCTTGTCCTTTCACTACAGGCCCTTTTAAACAGGCCCTCTCCAGTTTTTTATAAGCTACCTTCAGGTACTGGAAGGTGGCTATAAGGTCTTCCTGGAACCTTGTCTCCTCCAGGCTGAACAATCCCATCTCCCTCAGCCTGTCCTTGTAGGAGAGGTGCTCCAGCCCTCTGATCATCTTTGTGGCCCTCCTTTGGAGCCGCTCCATCAGGTCCATGTCCTTCCTGTGCTGAGGGTTCCAGAGCTGGATGCAGTACTTCAGGTGAAGGTTTTGCCTTCTGGGCTTCAAGCACACACTGGCTGCTTGTGTCCAGCTTCTCATTTATCAGGACCCCCAAGTCCTTTTCTACAGGACTGATCTCTATCACCTCCTCCCCAAGCCTTTATTGATAGTGGGCATTTTTCTGGCTCAGATGCAGGAACCTGTACTTGGTGTTGTTGAACCCCATGATGTTCACCTGGACCCACCTCTCCAACCTGTCTAGGTTCCTCTGGATGACATCCTGTCCTGCTGGTGTATGACAGCACCACTCAGCTTGATGTCATCTGCGAACTTGCTGATGATGCACTTGATCCCACATAGAAAGCCACTAGGTTTGTTAGGCAGGATTTCCCCTTAGTGAAGCCCTGTTGGCTGTCTTTGATCACCTCCCTGTCCTGTGTTCCTTATCAGGCCTTCTAGGAGAATCTGCTCCATGATCTTCCCAGACACAGAGGTGAGGCTGACAGGTAGTTCCCAGGGTCCTCCTTTCTACACTTTTTAAAGATAGGAGTAACATGTCCATTCTTTCAATCGCGAGGGACTTCACCTGACTTCCATGACTTCTCAAATATTATTGAGAGTCGTTTGGTGACTACATCTGCCAGTTCACTGAGAACTCTGGGATGCATCTCATCGGGTCCCATAGACTTATGTATGTTCCTGAGAAGGTCACAAACCTGATTTTCACAATCAGTGGGAGTGACTTCACTGTCTTGATTCCAGAGTTGTGGTTTTTTGACTTGGGAGGTGTTGGAAGAGAGGTTACCAGTAAAGACTGAGGACTATTAAAGGATTATTTATAAATATGCTGTCAAGTTTAGACACCTGGAACTGTTCAAATAGATTTTTAAAATAAGAATTCAAAGTATAGAATGAAATGGTGTATAATGGTAAGGAGGTGCTCATCCAAGACATAAAAACTGTGGCTGAAATATAGATCTCTTCACTCAGCACACTATCTGAGAGCTACAAGATTGCAATCATAACAGAGTAATGAAAATGTCTTTAGCTGATGCTATTTCTCATTTTCATTACCATCATTTTCATGAGAATGGATTAATATTGTACTATTTTGTATTCTCATGGCAATTTTTGTCACAGAATGGATTCCTGCCAAATCATCTTCTGTTCCTATTAATCTTTGTCAAGAAGGCAGGACACCAAATTTTTCATGACCCACTGAATTCAGAGGAATATGTAAAACTTTCATAACACTGCCACCTTTAAACTTTTTTTTGGTGGTTTGGATAGCCTAACCATATGTAATGCTTACTAAAGCAATAACAGTAAAGAACAGAAAGCTCAAGAGACATGACAAAACATGTAAAATGGTTGGTTGGGTTTTTATTCTAAATGTCATTTCTAGCTAGAACAGTAGAAACTACAGAACCTAATACCAATGGAGATTAGTGAATAGGTTATAAATTATTTATATAATTAAAGTTTTACATATGCAAGTAAATGTAGGGATATATAGCCATTATATATAACCTATATAGTGTTAGATGCTTAAATTATAAGTTGTATTGATTATAAGAAAAATTTAAATCCAGTATGTTTTCATTGTAGTGAAGTATATAGGGTGGAACTTAAAAAAAATTGACAGAGAGGGTACTTTAAGGAACATATACAATCTTTTCTGTATGTATATACATTTATGCATTCTTGTGACACATCACTGCTATTTGACTATAATTCTGAACTAGCAAATTTGAAAGAGTATAATCTCTGTTTTTCCTTTCTCTTCAACAATATATTTTTGGTTTGTATTAGATACAGAGATTAGATATTTAGTAATAGGTTTGAACTAAACCAACTATATACTACGTTACACATTGTCAACATACATCTTAAAACCTGAATGTAGTTTTGCTTTGAAAATTACATGCTGAATGGAGAAAGAAGATAACATGGTAATCTAAGCAGGGCAGTGGAAATGTATGAAACTCTCCTTGTCCATGTAAGGAAATGTCCTTATTCCTGTATTAACAAAGACAAAGTGATATGTATACTTTGATTTGTGAGAATCTGCTTGCCTAGTACTTATCTGTTTTGATTTATCAAGTCCTTTCAGACTAGCTTTCAGTACACAAACAATCCACATAACTTCCATTCTGAAATTTTAATCAAGTATTTCCTTACATGTGTGCTTCTGGATGTTACTTTTCTCTCTGTTTCAATTCCTGTATATAATAATTTGTATTTTCTAAGGAATTAAAAAGGTTTCAGGTGAATACCGCTGTGCTTCTGGTTTTTAATACAAAGTTTGTATTACATTATGGAGTTCCCTTTATTACATGGTATAGATTTCAGCTGTTAATTCTGCATATAAATAATTTTTAAAAAGGAAATATTACTTCCACACTATCAGAGAAGTGGGAAATAAAAATTCTTGGAACTTTTGCCTTGCTGATAAATCTTTCTGAGTATAGACCCTTGTATATATTGGATCTAATTAACAGTGGGCAAGTTATGATTCAGGGTATCTGCTTGTATTATCATCTTTCATGTCTATCAGGTTTAGCTTCAGTAATCTTACTAATTATTAAATATCTATAGTTGCTTTGCTGCTAGTCAGTTTCAGGATCAGTATATAATATGAGCATTTGAATAAGACCATTTTGTAAAGTCATTGTCTGCTTGTGCATTGTTTTACATTTCTTACCTGGAAATAGGTATTCCTCACCCTTACAAAATATGAAAAAAATCCATATCAATTAGATCTGTAATCAATGTCTTCAGGTTATTTTTTCTGGCCAAAAAAAAAAAAAGTCATATGGAAAACAATGCTATATTTAGAAAGAAAAAGAAAAGAAAAAAAAAAAAAAGAAAAAAAGAAGTTATTAAGATAATATTAAGTGTCTTATGTATTATCCCCAGAGCTGATGATTCATCAATCAGTTTCAATTTCAAAGCAAGATTTGGAAATGAAACAGAATTCCTTGCTCAAGGGACTGTTGATTAATTAGGCTTCAGGCGCAAAATTCATATGACAGGTTTGGGAGTAAGAACCACAATTTAGAGCTGCTTTTCTGACTCTATAGAGCCTTACTTTCACAAGGAAGGAAAGCGAATTTCCCAGACTCATCGTAGCCATCATCTACTTATGTGAAATAATCTCTAGTAACATATATATTATTTGAATGCCCTTAAAAAATATTTTTCTCACACTTTTTGTACACATGCTTTAATAAGAAGTCCATTACATCCTGAGAAAATGAAAGCATCCTGAGAGCATCATTCCTGAAGATTTCATGAGTCCTGCAAGACACAGATTTTGAAGTCACCACTGCCTTCAATATTTTCCACTTCCTATCATCTAGCTAAGGTGATCAGCTCCTGTGCAGGTGTATTCCACAGGAGAACAGGGGTTTGAGGCATGGTGAGGTTGTTCCTCAAACAAGGAAATTCCAGGGGAGCATGGAGAAATGGAAGAAGCTGGCAGCTCTCACAAGAGAGAGCTGCTGATGAGCCACTTCTCTGTTTTGTCCATACTTATATGGGAGCTTTTTTTGCACTTCTTAATGATCCTAATGCCTTTCCCTTTACTTTTTAGTCTTAATGACTCTCCTTGAGAAAGGTTACAGGAGAAATGCCAGAAGCATTTAAGACCATATTAAGTATTTAAACAGTGGCAATCTAATGATTTCTATTTTGTTTTTAATTATTTTTATAATGATTCTTAATTATTCCGTTAACCTTCTGGACCACAGTGAACAATAGGCAGATATTTTCAAAGAACTATTCCAGGTGATTCCACAATCTTCTTTCCCAAGTGAGAATACATGATTTAGAGTTTATCACTGTTCATAGAGTTGGGATTATTTTGCCTATAGACAATATTTTAAAGCAACTATCAGAGTTTTATCCAACATTTATCTGACAGTGCTCAAGCTGTTTCTGGTTGGCTAATAGTAATTTTTCTTCAGCTTTTTCTAATACTTTTCATCAAAATATTTAAAAAATGGTATTTGGGAGATTATTTGGGTCCTGGGGGGTTTTATTTGGGTCTGGGGGGTCCCCAGGATGTTTTCTTTGGATCTACAGGCA
>JAOEGS010015222.1:0-15206 GCA_025447755.1 Corythornis vintsioides
AGAAGCCTGCTGATGTTTCCATAACAAACTTTAGTTGATGTGGATAATCACAACATAGAAAATTATATTTGAGTTAAATTAACATTAATATTTTACAATTCTAGATGCTGTTAGGACACATGCACTCAAAAGCTTTTATATGTAGTTCATTCCTCAAAGACAGCTAGCCATAATGTTTATATAAATAAAAACCAAAAAACAACAACTTAGTATAGTCTTGTTCCAAGTTATGTTTTGGACTTCAAAGACTTCCTACATCATTTCTTTGAAGACAGGAATGTAACATACATCATCTTCAGTCCTAAGCACCAGAACTTGATGGACCAGCTGTTGAATACTCCATTTCACAGTCTTTTCAAAGACCTCAATACACTACTCCTCTTAAATACAAAGTAGCTGCTTATGCCAGAAAGCTTTTAGAAAGCTGAAACATTTTTGTATCTATCACCAATCCTGTATCTATAAAACATGTTTTCTAAATATTATTCAACAGATGGACTGCAGGAAAATGAAAATACCTTTCAGATTTTCAGAATATAATTGGTTGTAGTATAATAAATGACAAGTAATGCTCTGCATGCCAAAAGTTCAAGATTTTATTCCCTTTTATTCTTGTCACTTCCTTTATGAAAATTTCAGTGCATTGCTTTAATCCTTGAGGTTTTGAGGTCTTAGGAACAATAAGTTTAACAGAAAAAAACAGCAGCCCAAAAACAATAATAATAAAAAAAAACCAAACAAACCAAAACAAACAAAAAAAATCCAAACCCAAACCAATTTGTTCAAGAGGGACAGAGAAATACTAGAGAGAGTCCAAGGGAAAGCTACAGAGATTTTTAAGGGACTGGAACATGTCTCTTACAAGGAAAAGCTGAAAGACCTGGGGCTGTTTAGCCTGGAGAAGACTGAGAGGGGATCTTATTAATGTTTACAAATATCTGAAGGGTGGGTGTCAAGTAGAAGGGGCCAGTGTCTTTTCAGTGGTGCCCTGGGACAGAACAAGAGGTGATGGTCAGAAACTGGAACACAGGAAGTTTGACCTCAACATGAGGAAAAACTTCTTTACTGTGAGGGTGCTGGAGCACTGGAACAGGTTGCCTAGAGAGGTTGTGGACTCTCCTTTGCCAGACTTCTAAAACCTTCCTGGATCTGTTCCTATGTGGCTTAATCTAGGTGGTTCTACTCTTGCAGGGTGGTTGGACTTGATTTCCAGAAGTCCCTTCCAACCTTTTCTATTCTATTATTCTATGAAATTATTTCTAAACTAATACTGAATAACTGAGCATATTAGAATTTTTTTTTTTTTTCAGACAGTAACTGATGGATGGATTTTAATAAGTAATGAATCTTTTAGAACAGGTGATAAACTCAGCTGTCTGGATAGATTCTGAAGGATGCAGACTGTGTAGCCCATCTTGCAACTGTAGCAGGCCACAAATTCACAGGTAACACACTATATACATTGCCTCATTACTTCCAAGTCTACTTGCATATTTTTGCAAAACCCTGGCAGTCACACCCATATCAAACAGATCCATTTTCCTGTTGCATGCCTGATTAGTACTTAGTACACAAGAGGGATAAATTTAGAAAGATTCAATCTTCTTGCTAAGAGACGGCGTTGTGTGCAATTCCTTCCATTTTAAGGTAAGGGCTCAGAATGCATACATGCAGGGTTTAAAAACAATACTATACAGTATGAAAGGTATTAAATATATTCTTTACACTGTCCATTTATAAATAAGGAAAAAAAGCGGTGTGGAAAGTGTAAGAAGAAAATGACCTGGCAATCTTCTAAGGTATTTTATCTTATTGCTGTAATACCTTAAATATGTTAAATAGGAAACTCCTTTCTGATTAAGTATTATCAAGGTATGTACAACAGCATAATTTACCTCAGGACATGAGAAAAAAAAAAAAAAAAAAGACAAGACACTGATGACTTGTGTACATAAATATCTTGCCACATTTCTTACAATTTAACATTAATACACATATCCAGTTACACCAGCTGGTGGCACTCTTGTGCCACTGTTCTTTTAATTTGATGTGACAGTTGAGAAGCATTACAAAATTCTTTTTTTAAAAGCCTCCTCCTGTCCCTAAGAAACAAACTAAAATGAGGAAAACTGAGTAAGCAGTAACCAGTAGCAAGCTCTAAGCTTGAAAAACTGTTTAAAAGATCACAACTTCAGGTTTCACTTTAACTGCATCAATATACTGAGTTCTTTAGACTCCAGCTTAAAGAATTAGAATTCATTATTTTCAAAAGAGAACCAATAATTAAAAACAGTTTAAACATAACTTTTCAAACTTTGTCCTAAAGGGGAACAAAGATGGAGAAGGAGAAAGTAAAATTTTCTTTGTAAACTCTTTGAGATTATGTATTCATACAAAAAAAATGTAGAAGCACAGGATGTAAAGTGATGAACATCTAATTTAAACAAAGCATTTTTTGCTTTTCTTTGCAATGGGAGTTACTTAGTCTGGAGAAAAGGGAATCAGGGGAGGCCTTATTGCTCTCTACAACTACCCAAAAGGAGGTTGTAGAGAGACATGGGTCACTCTGCTCTTCCAAGTAGGATAAGAGGCAACAGCCTTGGGCTGCACCAGGGGAGGTTTAGGCATTAGGAAAAATGTCTTCACAGAAAGGGTTGTAAAGCACTGGAACAGGCAGCCCAGGGAAGTAAGTCACCAGCCCTGGAGGTATTTAGAAGACACGTTTCTCAGGGACATGCTTTAGAGGTGGACTTGGAAATATTAAGCTAATGGTTGAATTTGATTCTATGACTAGATTCTATGATTCTATGACTGTCAAGAGCAATTGTGCTTCAGAAAAATTCACATTTATTTTAATTAGCCTTGCCCAGTTAATAGACATAAAACAGGTAATCATCAACTCAGTACAGAGCTTAAAGACTTGACTGCAATGATATACATGGTCACCTTATTTCACTATTGAGATATTAACGGATTAAACTCAAGTTAATAATGTTATTTTTATGCACAGGTAATTTGATACAACTACTGAAATAAGGAGAAGCCATATAAACATGTTTGTGATAACTTACAGGAGTCAATTCAGCTTCCTCTTCTGGAAAGTTAATGGGATGCTTAGACTGATTGATGGAATGTCCCACAGAAACAATAAAAATGGAGAAAAATAAGGAGGGAAGGATGCAAAAAGGGGAATAGGGGAAAGGGAGAGAGGAGAAAGAAAGGTTTTATTATATCACTCAGAAGAAGCAAGAAAGTAGTGATGACAATTAACTTAAGCAAAGGCAGCAAAACTAGATTAAGAAGTTGCAATGTCCCTCATCCAAATTTCTTATGAGCAAATGATCAATCACTTGAAAACAAGAGAAGATTCAGGCTCTCTCCTATGGGAAGGGAGGAGATAGTACACAAGTACAAGTTTTTCTGCATCAAAACATCTGCAGGGACACAATGTACTTTTTCTACCTTTGCTGAAACGAAGCAGAAAAACCCAGGTAACCTCCTCTTCACACAACCATTCACTAAGCCAACTGAGAGTTAAATTTTCTAAATACTATGAACAGAAAAAAAAGCATACTGACACTTCACACAAGCTTATCTGCTTCCCATGTCAGTTCCTCCATACAAGTTAATAACGTAATAACACTCTGGTGACAATTATGAAGTACATGCAAGAAGAATGTCCATTTAGTAGAGACCAGTATTATTTCCAGTTGGTCATGCTATTTTAGATCAGAGAGCCCTCATCTTGTAATTAATTTAAAAATAAATTAATATCATGCTACTAAAATGCAGAGTACCTAAAATTCCCAGTGTGTCATGCAATGCTTGCTCTTTCTTATTCAAAGGTATAGAAGTATGTTTCAGACATGTTAAGTTTAGTAACCACGTTACACAGTTAAGGTTTGACAAATGCAGAAGGAGTTACAGTTTCTTATAAAAAGCTCAGAAAAGGAAAACAGACACTTAAAAACTGAAGCAACAGCATTACTTTACAGAGCTGTCTAATACTTCCACATACAAGAAGTGTTTTTATTTGCTTATGAATATTTTGCCAAGGTATAAGCACTGACAGAAATTTCCCATGACTGGTGTGTTGGGTTTGTGCCTGGTGGGGTCTTGGTAGCAGAGGAGGGGGCTACTGGTATGGCTCCTCTAAGAAGCTTCAAGAAGCTTCCCTGGCTCCAAGTCAGATCTGCCTCTGGACAAAGCCAAGCCAACCAGCATCTCCTGGGTAACACATTTAAGAGGGGAAAACCTGTTGGGCGAGTTCTTTTTTCAGTTGTGATCTTTTTTGTTTTTGAGATGAGTAGGATGTCAGAGAGACAACCATATGGACAACAAGTTCAGTGAGAAATGAGCAGAGGAGGCATGCTGATGCAACCATTCCCCTTCAGCCCAAGGAGAGATGGCAGGCTAAGCCTTTTGCAGCCTTTAGAGACTGATGGCAGAGAAGAATCCCATCTGTTGCCCGTGAATGACCCCACACTGGAGCATGGGACTGATGCCAAGTAAGGCCATGACTCTGACGGAGGCCTGCACTGAAGCAGTCCATCTCTGGGAGGATTACAGCCCACAAAAAGGACTTATAGGAGTTAATGGAGGACTGTCTCCCATGTGAAAGATGCCACACTGCGTCAGAGGAGAACTGTGAGGAGTTTCCTCATTGAGAAGGAGGGGATGGCAGAAAAAACATGGAATGGACTGTGCATCCTCCATTCCTTGGAGGGGAGGAGATAGCAGAGCTGGGGAGGGTAAGAAGGGAGAGATCAGTAGAAGGTGTATTTAAGCTCTGGCTGTATTTATCACTTTCATACTTTGATTCAATTGGTGAACTGGTGGTGGTTTTATTTAAATTAAAATAGTTTTGTTTCCTCAAGTCATGTCTATCGTTTGCCCATGACTATAACTGTTGATTGAGGCCTCCCTGTCCTTTGACTCTTAAGTCTTTTGTTGCATTTTCTACTCCCCATGGAAATGGGTTGGAGTTAGCTAGGTGCTGCCTGGTGCTTTGTTGCTGCCTGGGTGGGCTTAAACCACAATGATGGGTTACTGTTACAGGATGATTATTAGTCATTTACATTTGAAGAAGTATTTTCAAGACAGTAAAGAAAGGTGTATCTCATTTAAAATATAGGGTTTTTTAAAGACCTCTGCACATCTGACCATGAAATAGATTGTTGGCAGGGCCATCCTCAAAGACTTTGCAGTGTCCCATAGGAAGTTACCCAAATTTGTATGTAAGCCTTTAGAATTAAACCTGTAGTCCCTAAAGTCTCAATGAAGTCTGGAACATCACCATTAAAAAAATCCTTAAGACTGCATCATCTCACAGAGAACTTACCAGTCCTTCTACTGGATTGCACACTACTATCATTGAACAAAAGATTGGCCAAGTTTGAGAATGCTTGGGGCCATGGTAGAAGAGTACAGCAGTCTTTAAATTGCAATGCCTTGCTGCTGCAGAGCATATTGGAGCCAGATACAGGAAGTGAGAATCTGGAGCTATCACATCAGCTCTGTGCTCCCAAATGGCCAACACTCCTCCTGGAATTCATGCAACTATTTCACTGCAGGCAACTGGAATTTCCTAATTCAAGTGTTCAACTTTGCAAGCTGTTGGGTTTTTTTCTTAAAAGAGAAATAAGAAATATTTGCTGTAAAATCATAACTACTAGAGATGCTTGTAACTTCATACCAGTTCTGACAGTTACAGCGTAAGCCTATTAAAATTCACTTCAATTTAAGAAACTTGTCTTGTGGATTATTTCAAATTAATAAACTACTGAAGCATGTGCATTAGGGACACTATTCTCTAAGACTATGCACCTTCCAGGTCAGGTTGTAACGCTTCCCTATTGAACACAAGTTCTTTGTTACTCCATAGGACAGAAAGGATTGCAAAATCTAGCAAACGTTACAGTTCAAGCTTAGTTTCACTTCTGGTTTTAAGAAATTTAAGAGTAAACTTGAACAAGAAAATGATAGTCCTGACCTCCTCTCAACCATGTGCTCTCATCTCTTCTGAGTGGACAGCAGTGATTTATACCATGTGATCCAGTTGATCAATGAACAACTACTTCAGAAGGATCATTTTTCAGGGTGACCACAAGCTGGTCCAAATCCAAAAAAAAATACAAACACTCGTTTCAATAGAAGATGGGGCAAGACTGCCCAATTCTGCAGAGGCATGGACCTAAATTAGCATAAAGCAGAAATTAAATCTCAAATAAACTTCGTATGAAGAAGAAAAACAACAAAAAAAAATCAAATAAATAGAATGTAGTGCAATTTCATGGAAAACAGCTGTTTGGTCGACTGAATCTCTGTCAAGAATCATCAAGTGGAAAGTTGAAAGAAGGAAAGAAAAAACATCTAAAATAAAAATCTCCCACAAAAAATGGAACTTTAGTAAGACTAATTAATGCTTAACTGTATTATTTAGGGAAAGAGTATCAGATACTTCATACTGTGAGGGGATCTACCCGTAGCACAGAAAATAAGACATCAAAGCAGATAAGAAACCTAAGGAATACAAGTACATATAGCTTTAATTTTGTTTGAATCTGCTACCTTTTACTTTAAGTAGTAACTGTATTAAATAACATTTGCTCATATCTGTTGACTTTCAAACTAAGAAACAGCCTCCAAAAAATTACTGTAGACATCAAATTATTCAAAGATCAATCACTCGAAGAAAACACTGCTACACAGCTGGGGAATCAAAAGTCAAAAATCTACCCTTTTGATTAAAAGCAAATAAATATGAAGAAAATGAAACCTGCATTTATAAAGCAAACCAGTGATGTGGCTGGTCTAAAATATTGAATAACATTGACAAACATGAGACTAGTAAATGTTCAACACAGGAAACTGTAACACGGCTGAAATTTTGGTTAACTAAATGACTTTGCAGAACATGAAGTCTCATTTTTAAGTTAAAACTCCTTTATAAACCTGGTAAATTCTAGTTTTCATTCTGTAAACTTGAAGTATGTGCAGCTGAAGGAAACGGCATAAATTCTCTACTCCTGTTAAGAATTTAATATTCCACAATCAGCTGCTGTGTTCTTAATTTTTGTCATCTGTTCCAAATTTTATTTTTGGCAACTTGAAGTAATGACAAACTAGTAATCTGTTGCTAATTTCATACAGCTGTAGTGTTTATCCTCCCAAATCTTATTAGATGTTACAGAAAAAGTAAAGGAACATGTCTTAGTTTTACGTGAACTGGTATCTACAAAGAAATTGGCTGCTTTAAAAACTCCATTAATTAATCACAACTTGTAGAGTGACATCTTCACTGGAAACTGCAACTAAAACATACAAGTCCCTGCAGTGCTTTTGACATTTGGCAACATCATAAGCCAAGAATCCTTATTTCTCAACTCAGGTCTAATGGCTTGGAGCAAGACCATTTCTTCCAAGAGGTATGTTGTCAAGATTTCCTTGGTGATTGATCTACAGTATTTTGTCTCTTCCTAATGAATCTAGTAAGAGTTCCAGACTTTGGGCTAATATTCTTAGCTTGTCTGTATCAACAATATAATGTTCTCCTTAATTAATCCTGTCATAAACACAAGTATTCTTCTGAAGTGCTGTGGAACTAGCATGAAAGCAGTGAGATTTATTTTAAAATGTGGTTATTTATGCAGTACCCAATTGAAACTGTCTTCCATAAATGGTGAACTAAATCTGTGATAGTGACTTCTCTAATCAATGCATGAAAAGAGTCAGGAGAAGCTGAACAGAAGGAAAAGCTGTATAGCACATGTACACACACATACACAGAAGTCTGACCATTTCAAGAAGGCACCAGCTCAGCTGACTACCACTGCCACCAGCTCACATTCTTATCTTGAAACAGGCAAGCTTCTACTGCAGCTGGAGGGAAAGCTGAGGAACCTTGAGCTGTAAGCCTTCATCTTAAAGTCAGAACAGCTGGAGAAACGAAACCATTAGGTGTTTGGTACTTCTGGAAGAACACAATGGAACAAAGGCCAGGCACATTGAGGGCAAATTCTAACTGATATAGTATGACTTCTTTGCTGGAGACAGTCATCTCACTACTGCCACAGGAGCTACCAGGAAAAACTGCTTCTTCAGAAATTTAACTGCAGAAAAAATGGATTTGGGATAGCAGAGTTTGAGTCATTCAGTTGCTTGTCCAAAAAAGACTCCAACACAACAGAACAACCAAGAAGAACAGCGTTTAGGCATAGACAATGCCTTTAGAGTTCATACCTAAGGTAACAAAAGAACTGTAATTTTTTCACTGATACTAGCTTTACTAGCCAGTTGTGTGAAACAAGACATATCATACTGTCGATATCCACTTTCCTTCTGGGGAAGAGAACTTTTGAGATTATTGATTAGTATGAGGCAAAGTTGACAGGCAATCTTGGAAAATATATCTATTCTTCCGTGTTTTATGGTTCTTGCTACACTTTAATTAGCAAACTCCTATGTGGAAAAATGTTAAAGGTTAAAATTTAAAGTCATGTCTATGAAATACATCAGACAAACTTATCAGAGAATCAAGATTTAGCAATACAAGGATAATGCTTAGGTTCTCATTTCCCTTTCACTTATTTCAAATATATATACACTACAATTTTTTAAATTTACCATTCCAATCATGTGTAGTAATTTAAACTTCTAGAATATTTTCCTTGGATTGCAATTCAAAATTCATACCAAAAAAACCCAATAATCCCTTCCCATCATTTGCTTTGCAGATTCCATAAGTATAATGTGAAAAAAAAGTAGGTGCTAGTTTTGCAGGTTTGGGGAAGAGCATATTAGTAGTCTTTGCATTCTAGAGTGTCATATGACAAAAAATGCTTTACTCTCAAACATTAACTTCACGAGTAACCAAGCACATTTGATTACCAAAATACATAAACATTATTTAAATTTCATAAACTGAAATATTTATCTTAGAGGATGTTTTGAAAGTCTCTAAAAACCTGGCAAGTGAAGAGTCATTTTATGTGTATTTCAATAACATTTTTAAACTAAATAGCTCACACTTTTTATGCCAACAAAATTGGAAGCCAAGTAAAGCTTCAAGATGATAAATATCCAGTATTTTCCTTTACTGTTAACTTATTAAAAAACACTTTGTGACTAATAATTGGAAAAAAAAAAGGGAAGAGATGGTCTGATTGAGTTTTAAGTTAAGTCTTTCCATTTACTGTTTTCAGCTTAGGAAAAGGATAACTGGTAACACTCCAGAATATATTTTGTGTACAAAACTAATGACATAATAGAACTGGCAGAAAATGAAATTAAATTCATTTTTTTAGGAGTATTACGAAGAAACACAAAACAAACATCTGTCATGCCTTGCTTATCTATAACTACTCACAGCTTGAGGACTAACATCCTTTGCATCTGCTAAGCACACAAAACAGTGAGCATAAGGAAAACTACTCAAAACTTAAGCCTCCAAAATACAAGCGCCAATAATGTCCTTTTCCTCCAAGAGCTAAAATAGACTGCAACTGTTCCTTAAATCACCTACAAAAGATATGTGAAGTTCAGTAATCCAAATCTATTTTCAGACACTGTTGTCTAGCCAAAGCCCATATATATTATGGGTTGATTTCCCTGCACACAGAAACAGCTAACTACATTTTCATACAATGTAACATTTAGTAATTGCACACAAAACATAACCTACAGCAATCTCTGAGGGGTAGAAAAGGTTCTGCATTATGCCATTGCATAGCGAGTGTTTAGTGACGATACACCCGTATGAGAACCAAGAAAATTGCTATGGAACACAAACATGGACTTTCCTTACAGTCATTTAAAGTTTTCCACTTAATCCCACAGGATTTATCAGCCAACACAGATTTGACTATGTGTGCTGAATTTACATCACAACCACTGTGTCATGCCCCTACATCGCCCTGGTGTTGCCCAAAACATTTACTCTGCACTGCCACCTTCTCTGCCAAATAAAGGAAAGAACCTGTAGTTTTAAGGCAATGGCAATCAGTTCCCTGTCACAAGCTTTCAGCATTTCTACGTCATCTAAAACTATAATGAATTTCAGTAAAAGTGAATGAATGAGTAAATAAATAAAATCACGGATCATTACCAACTGCTAAACCATGCATTTCTTTTGTATTCAAGTTAGAATATCTCTGCTGTGCAAACTGTGGAGACACATAAAGAATCCATCACGTTGGGAGGGAAGGGGGGTGATGCTGCACCGTGCCAGACCAGATAGCAGACTACAAACTTACCTGCAACCTCTTCAACAAGGTATATGCAGGACAGTAACAATAATAGTACAAGAATGGACCCTTTCACTGATCAGACATAACTACATCAGCATGATCAACACATTTCTCTATTCTTTCCCCGCCACTTTCTTCTCCTACTGCTCTAGCACAGCTCACTGAAAATAGAAACAGTTTCCTTGTGGCAGAAGGACCAAAGGAAGAAGGAAAAATATAACATGGGTGGGTGGAGGGGATATGTTAGTCATACAGACTTCACTTCCCCTACCTTTAACTCATACTATTACATCACTATTTGTCTACATTCAAGTAAAGTATGGCATACACAGAAAACAAGATTTAAAGTGTATGCCACTCATTACACAACAAAAAGCACAGAAGACAAAATATAAGCTACCAATTTAAGGAAGACTACTGTTCAAGTGAGGATTTGGGAAATAATTTTGCAAGAGACAAATTCCAATTTGGAAAAAATTATGGGGGTTGGGGTGGAAACCACTTTTATTCAGCAATGCTTAGAGGACATTGAAGACAAGAACATAAGACAAGCTACACTTAATACCACCAATACAAGCTCTTAAGACTATAAAGCAATAGTCTTTGAAAACATTAAAGTTCAGACTGTCCAAAGAGATTGTGTTAAGAACTGTTATGAAAGGGAGAAAACTCATGACAACAACTAACAAAACCAAGATCTTAGACATCCAGGGAATTGCAGTTAACTCTACTGAAAGTAGCATAGAGACACATTCAGATTGAGAACAGCAAGGCTGGTCCTGGCCAACAGGACCAACAAGAGCTAACTGTCATGATATTGAAGATCTTCATCCCCAAGAAGTTCCTACAACAGACTGTGAAAGAGGCAGACAACTACCCTAAGGTACCTGTCCAACTGCTCAGGCAAATAGATATGAATAATCCATTACCACCAATGGGTGCATTCTTGCTCTCTCGACCATCCTCCAGTTCTTAACTACAATCTCCCTGCCACGCATCAGCACATATGTGTCCCCCTACAAGTCTATGCAATTCATCCAAATAATACAGAATGAACCCCAGAATAGAAGTCGTAAGTTTTGTGGATTTTACCAGTAAGTGCCAAAGCTGGGGCAAGGGAGGAGACTAGACAGTGTAAATAAGAGCACCAGAGAAGGATGAGAAAAAAAGGGAAGTCATATCCTCCCATTTTTGGTGGCCATTGTATTGCAGCCTGTTTTCATAACAGTTGTCACTATTAGCAGTCAAAGTATAGTACACTGTACATACCTCCAGTGGGTCAGTGCATGGCAGTTCTTTCACAGGACTTCCATATATTTCCAGGTCAAACAGCACTTAAATATACAGTAGATTTATTTTTTCAGATAGAATACTGAAGTTAATAACTACAGAGCTTAATTTCCTTTTTCAGACAAGCATTTCCTCCTACCAAAACAATCTTATAGGTCACTAACCTCTTTCATAAGAGCCATATTGGTGAATAAAAATTTTAAAGGTCAGCTCAACTACAGACAGTCTCAAGAAAGACAGGCAAGAAGAAAAGAGACTACTTAAAACACTATGTGAGAATAACATATCTCACAACAGATATGCTATGGCTATGAAACAAGAGCCTCTCCCACTTTCTGCTTAAAAACCCTACATAGGCACTAATAGTTCTTCAAAATCTCATTCCTCAGATATGCCCTTTACTACAAACAGCACCACTGAGTCAACTGTGTGACTGGGAGGGTAGAATTCAGCCCTACCAGGAAAAGGTGTTTTGGTTCACCACCTAGCCATGAAGATTCATATACACCTAAACAGTATTTTTTAGGTTCTAAGTGAATGAAAAAGGAAACTCCTTTTTTTTGGTGCCTAATGATTCTATTAAAGAATACTTGGCTTTCAGCCTATTTATAAGACCTGTTTCATTTAAAAACCACTACCACTTAATCTGTCAAAAACTCCAAACAAATGTGATTTGCCCCTTTTCCATTCATTAGTGATAAGGGAATAAAAACACTGCTTCACAGTAAAAGGTCCCTTCCGATCACAGCTTTAATACTGAATAACTGAATATCAGTTCTGTAAATCTGGGGAAAATCTCAAGAGTTTACCTTCCTTAGGCTACTGAAATTAAAAAAAACTGAACAAAGACTGAACAAAGTAGCACCGTTACTAAGAGACCTTTCTGCTCTCAAGAGGTGAGCAGAATTTGGGTCTCAAATTACCAACACTTTCTGGTTACCTTCTTCAATGAAAACATTCTTACCATCTTATCTGGGCAGAGAAACAATAGCTACATTCTTATAAGAAGCAATCACTGGGTTTACAAAGGAAGCTCTCACATGTCTGTGAGAAAAGCTTTTGGGGGTGATTTTGAGCCTTGCAGTCAGTGGCTAAGAGCTCAGAAGGCAACTGCAACACTTGCATCAATATAGATTAGCTTCCTGTGAATACAAAGAAACTTCTTGACCCCTGTCTCTTGATTCACCAACATCAAATTACTTAACTGCGTCAGGTAGTTTGTTTGAAAAATCAGGGAGACAAAAAAAGCTGTCTTACTGATGCCTCAAGCATATTACTCCTGAAAAGAGGCTGAGACCTAAAAGGACTCCTGCAAAATGAACCTGAAAAAAAATCCTTAATTTTTAAAATAAGAAATGCAAAACAGAAGCAATTAATTGAAGTAAGTTATCTTTTTATCCCAAGGAAAGACAAAAATGCAATACTGCCTATCTTTCAGGTTTGTTTGGATTTCTTTTGTTTGGTTGGTTTGGGGTTTTTTCTGCGTGTGTTTTGGTTTTGGCTTTTTCTGTTGTTGTTTTCTTTGTGGTTTTTTTTGGTTGGGTTTTTGGTTTTGTGTTTCGGGGCAGGGGAGAGAGGTCAGTATAAATAACAGTCAGATCAAAAAAGCTGAAAATAAGCCTTGTCATACTACAGATTTATATCTAATTGTGACCTTAATGAGTTGATCATTAGACCAAGAAACCTGCATCACTCACTCCTCATCAGATGAGCTTCTGCTGCAGATGGGTAGAGGCATATTTTCAGCATATCTAATTCAAATTAGCAGTATTTATTGATTAAACTTGATAACTTTTCTCTCATAAAAGAAAACATGCATATTGGTAAAATTGTCTTCTGAATACACCAGATTTCTGTTTCAGATACTATTTCTACAAGACAGTTTCTAGTTTAAGTCCTCTAAATTCACCAGACCATATTCCCCATTTCCTGACACAAGTCACCATATGGGTGACACAAAACTCACTTTCACTGTTCCCCAAACTGATTGTTTCTTTACTAAAATTTCTTCTCTGATTAAGAAACACAGAGGCATCAAAATCTCAAAAGAACCTCTGCTATTGCTATATTCCAGCACAGTTGCTATTCTGTGTTGTTCATTACTCCAAAGAGCTCTCCCTGTCATACATTAAACTATTAAGTAGCAGCAAATTACTGGTACAGTATAGCTGCAGATTGGCACTCAAATATTGTTCCATATGTTTCAGATATTAAGTGTACTATAACAGTAGTGTAGTCCTGTCAGCTATACTTTATTTTTTCCACAGCTCTGAACTCCTCAGATTTAAAGCAATATTTGAGATTTAACTTGAATAAAAACATTAAGTATAAACATTAAAATCCATGACTGGCTTAGGAGAAGAAAAGTCCTTAAAAAAACCCTAAAATTCCTTGCAGACAGAAACAAAATCAGAAAAAGCTGTAGCATGCAGCATATGCAGTGCATGCAAAAGCAATCTTAATCTGTAATCAGCCCCACTATACTGCAGATGTTTAGCTATGAGTGTCAGCACTGGCCGGGTGGGGAGGTGTTTGAAGAATTAAAAATCCAAACCAAAAGCCTAATTAATTACACTCTACCTCAATGACTGGTTGCCCTTGTAATGTCAAGTCCAATTCTTGAGGTCTTGTCACCTTATCGATATCCAAGGAGTCCATGCTGGAAGCTGCAGAGGTTATGCTGGAACGGGAGGAGTTGCTGATGGAGCGCACCTCAGCGTCACTCACTGTGCCAGCAGATGCTGTCCTCCTGTGCTGAGCAGTAACTACTGCTTTGGTGTCTTCTGCAACAGACTGTTGGGCTGCCTCATCCATGCTCAAAGAGGCCTTCTCTAACTGTGCAGTGATGTCATCCAAAGACACGTTGGCATGTAATGGTTTAGTCACCTTACCAGATGAGGAGGATAGTCCTTTCATGCTGCTGGGCTTAGCAGAAGGTCGGCTAGCAGGTGGTTTCTGAGCTTTGGATTCTGTGGCAAGGCGTTTCACTGCAGCATTGTTTGCTGAATGAGACCCAATACTGCTGAGCTCCTGCTCTATGGAACAGAGATCAGCCATGAGGGCATCTAGATCCACAGTCTCCCCCTGATTCAGGGCTTCTGCAACAAACAAGAATTTTCAGTATGTGCAGAGTTAGAGTTACTTCACCTGTCTGTGCAACTATTGACATGTTATCAAATTTACCAATTAGAGTAAGGAAGCAAAGTAAGCTATATATTGTTTTCCACCTGTATTGCAAAATCTCTGCTAAATGGAAATTCATTTGCACTACTATTTCTGACCAGTCTAAGAGCCATAAAAAAACTCCTAAGTATTTAGGTTATATACATCTGCCAACAGAAGAAATCTGTGAGAAGTTGAAAATGCTGTCTTGTGAACAGAATCCAAAAATACATTTGTATAGTATCATGCCTCAACTTTTCAAAGCAATGTGTTTTACTAGTCATTTTCTGCTAAAGCAACGCTAGGTAGGTGACACTTTTTAAAAAATAAATAAATAAAGAATCCAAACAAAATACTATAAACATATACTTAGGCCTTTAAATTAAGGCTTCCTATATGACAAACAAGGGAAGCTATTTTAAGACAAGGAAAAACATTATTTTTGTTTAACATGAAAGCATTTTGTAGGTATACTTCTGCATCCTGTCCCACAAAAAAAAAAAAAAA